>PVJH01011939.1:0-66596 GCA_004026705.1 Nesogale talazaci | reverse complement strand
ATGATGATGAAACCCATGTTGTGGCAATCACCTAATCTGGTGTCAATTTGAGGATTAAGAATGTAGGAGTGGAGTCTAGCCTGTCAATGTAGAGATAACCAATGAGACCTCTGTGTGGGCGTGGGCTTATCCTCTGAGAATTCTGGGAAATGTAGTCATTCCTTCTAGAAGGCCAGGGACACTATCTCTCTAGGTTCACTTCCTTGGAGACTCTCCACTGACAAAGTTTACTCCCTGCAAGACATTCTAGAGGAGAAGCCACATAAACCTACCCTGAAGCAGCAAGAAACCTCGACCTAGGGAAGCCACGTGGAGACCCCTGCCAGTGCTGAGCCGCTTACAACACCACTGGATACAAAGACTCTCTACCCACTGGCTTGTGACTCTCCTGCATTTGACATCAATGCATGTGTTACATGAGCCTGAAGAGGACTTTATGGATTGATATCAGACATATAGACTAATATCAGACTTATGGCCTTGGACTGGGTTGGAATGTTCTCTTAATGTACCATTACCCTTATATAAAGCTCTCTTTTATATGTACATGCATGCTTATAATTTTTTTTTCCTCTCATGTACCCAGACTAACAAACATACGTAGTGGATATAATTGGTTTCAAACCTAAAGAGACTCCACCCCACCACTGAGGTGAAGGAAAAAAGAGTAGAACAATCTAACAATACAGTTTAAGGGTCAGAACACACCTAAGCCTAAAGGTATTCCACTCGAAGACATCTAACAAAATTATTAAGCCATGTTTTAATTTTATTTAAGTTTTGCTTAACTTTTGTTCTCTTACTAACTTGGTAGTTTTAGGGGATCATTAAAAACAATTGGTAGCTTTAGGGGATCATTAAAAACAAATGCAAATCGGGCTGAGCCCTGGTGGCATGGTGGTTGTGCGTGGAACTGCGACCCACTGGGTTGGAGGTTCAAATCCAGCAGGAGCAAGTTTGGGCCTCCTACTCCCACCTACTCCCACCACTAGAGGGCAGTGATGCCCCAAAAACAAAAACAAAACAAATACAAATCAATAAAAACAAAAACAACAGCGATAAACACAGTACAACGTTTTAGTCAGCACTAAGTCTGAGGGTTACTATAGCAACTCTCTTGCACATATATTATTCAATCCTCATAATGCCTATTATAAAAATGAAATTATTTAGCATTGATTTCCTTTGTTTATAAAAAGAGGGCCATGAAATCCCTTCACCTAAATTTGTGCAGTGAAAGAACAAGGATATTGTGATAGTTAGCTTTTGTGTCAACTCAGCTGGGGCAGGGTTCTCAGGAGTATAGCAATTACAACCTATGCACTGTCAGGTAAACATGGGATTGTTAAACACAAGTCAGTAGTTCAAACCCACCATTCACTCCTGGAAAGAAAAATCTGGCTTTCTGTCTCCATAAAAATATATATTGTCAAAAAAGAATATTGTCTTGGAAATACAATAGAGGATCTTTAGTATTTAGGATCTTTAAGAATTGGAACCTGGTATTGGAAGTCCATCATGATATCATCTAACACAAAGCAATCAAAACCTTTCCTCAGATCAATGCTCTTACTTAATAAATTGAAAAGAAAGTTCTCAATGGTGTGTAGCCAGCTTCCAATATAAGTGGATAGGGTGGGCAAGCTTTTTTGCTTTCTGCTGGATCTAGATTGGAGAAGGCATCTACAACTCCATGAGACATATTCCCCAAATAAATTTATCTTTATACATCAGTCTCACTGATTTTTTTTCTTCAGAGAAAAAATATTATCCAAGACAGATAATAACCCATATCAGTATACACTTAAATCCATATTTTCAAGTATGTTATATTACCCCTGCCTACAGAGAAAAATCTAATAGAAATAATTGTTTTGAAAAAAGATCAGTGCTAGTTGCTGATGAATATGAAGAGTGAAATAAAAAGAAAGTTTAGGAAACCAGGAAAAATTAAATTTAAATCAGGTCACTTGAAAAAAATGGAAATAGGATTGATTTATTGTAGAACAGAATGAGTTCAATTGGGAATATGTGAAGTTTCTGCTATTGGCAGTATATTCAAATGGAAGTAGTCAACTGTAGAGAATATATGTGGAAGTATAATGAATTCAGGAGCTAAAAGAATATTACACCATAAATAACTGCTCATGTAAGGAAATCATTTGCCCAATTTTTGCATCCCCTTTCTTCAGAGGCTATGATTTGACTTTTAGTAGATTGCTGTTTTCTATTTACTCTCCTTCCAAATTCAGGAAATTCCTGGGCAGTTAAAGATAAATATGCTTGCAAACAGACCTGATGAGTGAAAGAGCGAAATAATATCCCAAATGCCATTTTAAAAAAAAGACATCAAGACCTGTGCTGCAAGCTTTACCAAAAATGTTACAGAAATGATTTGTAATGTAATAAATAAATAATTTTCAGGTGAATTCAGAGCATTGAAGTCTGCTGAGGAAACGATAAGATGCTAAGAGGCTTTTCCCCCTTCCTGAATTTATGCTGTCAAAATGCATCTTATTTTTTCAGCATTTCCACATACACAGAGAGATTTCTTAGCACAATAATTCTAAGGTAAACATCCAGTAAAGGATAATGAAAGTTTTCTGTCTTCAGATCTCTGAAATGGGAATAAATAAATGCTACTGTTTATAAAAGATTCCCCCACCCTACTCCACCAGTTCCTTTGCAAGTAATTTATACATTATAAAATTCAAAACTTCAATTATTCGATCATATCAAGGAGAATTGTACAATCACCCCCACATCAATTTTAAAGTATATCCCTCTATCCATCCGTGGTTAAACTGACTTTTAGATGATTTATGCAATTGCAATCTGTTGTAGTGGTTCCTCCCCCTCCTATTGCATAAAGGATTCATGAATGGGGTAAATGATTGAATGGTTTGCTGCTAATTAATAGTTTTAACCAAAAGCTTGGGGTCCAGGGTTCTCTCAGAGGAAACACCTCTCAGGATCAACATCATTGAAAACCCAGAGCACAATTCTACTCTGAAAAGTGGCATTGCCATGAGTAAGGCTTAATTCTTCAGCACCTCATTTGCTTTTGTTTTGTTTTTATTATTCACCTAGCATACATTTTATCATCGACTAATCTAGTCTTTTTCTCTGCTTTCATATTTTATGCTTAACATAAAAAGATCTGGTGAACAATTGTGGGCTTCACATAAAGAAGTACATGTGCATTTATTCACATCACCCTCTTATCTTGTTGAAGATGAAACCCATTCAAATTCTTTAAAGCATTTAGGATGCCAACGCCTAAGAAGAAAGCAGTTATTCTCATCATCCAACTCATCAAAATTCTATGAAAATAGTTGAACACATTCTCAATTCCAACACAGAACTCTTCTTGAAGTTATTTCAGTCATCCTGGCCTCATGCATTGTAATCATTTATGATCATCTTTTCATTTTTCTTTCTAAAGGGGATGAAAAGGTACATAGAATTTATTTCTTTTTAAGTGGATGCCAGGAAATGCTGATAATGAATCAGTGAGTTGATTTCTCTTCCCCTCAGAAACATTCCAGGTTGGGTGAGAATAGAAAAGACCAGTTCTGCGTTAGTGACATTTGAACTTTTATCACAAGTTACCAAGGAGTCACTGCTGAGTGTTCCCAATTGGACCTGCTCCACAGAGGCTTCAAGGATGTTATCTTTTGTGGTCTCCCTGGCTGGGTTTGAACCACCAACTTTGGGGCTAGTAGTCTGGTGTTTAACCAATGGCACCTCCCTGGGACTTCTAGGCACGGTAGATACACTATAATAATTTACGTTTGTATTGATTATAAATGATATTTGAATTATTTTACAGAAATGCTTTCAACTATTCTTTCCTATTTTCAATATACGTAAGCCTCTGACCATTAGCTTTTCCATCTTGACTACCCTTTCAAGTGATTTGCTTAGTGAATTTTACCAGTGAGTTTTTCCTGCATTTTTCTACCCAAGGCTGGTGGACCTAAAAAAAATAAGTCAAGAGTCTTTTTTACAACCTAGAATCCTACAGCTGTTTGGTAAATGGTATTATCATTAATAAAAATGACAGGTATGAATGACAAATTATAAAAATGTAATAAAATGTCCACACAGTGTCTATGCTTGTGTTTTTTTTGCTCCTGAAACAGATCTCAGTGGTGCCAGACCTTTCTTATAGGAGCTAGGTAGGTTCAGTTGTCTAGAAAAGCAAGTCCAGGGCACTCATCTATATAAAACAAAACTTTATATCAAGAAGCAATTATGTAACAAGACAGCATGCCAACCAGTTCAACTCAATTCTATACGTCAAGTAAATAAGACCCTCTTCAGATTCATGTAGCTGTAAGCCAGTGATACAGAACAGTGCATTGGAAAACAGGAAGTTCACAGGCTGATACATACAGAATAGTGTGATTCAAAGTCAGTCAAAGGAAACATAGCGGGGAAACAACTACTCACAGGGTCGGTACACAGGTGAAGTCACAGAGAAGGAGGAGAGAAGATTTTCAGTTTCTTCTTATAAGAAGGCCACATCCCTAATGAGGCATCATCAGACTGACAAATTGTCCTAAAATTATCTTAATGAAAGAAACAATAGGGTCATGTAAGATCATTTAATTTGCAGCACCACATATTAAGAGGAGGGGTTTCTGATCTAGATAATCTTGGTCTAAATTCCTTTTTATCTACTTAGCAAGATGACACTGTGCCAGTGAATATTGCTGTGTGGCAGTGTCTTTGCCATAAAATGTATACTACCCATATTATTTTTTAAAGAATTCTTGGTGGATTAAATGAGTTGAAACATAGAAAACATTTCATAGAATGATTTTACTCTGTTGACTATTATCTTTCACTATTGGTTACACATTGTGCATTACATCTATGTTCTAAAAACATAAAGACATTCTCCAATGACCATCATTTGCCAGCCGTTTAGGGCATCAGAGTACATAGACATGCTAAAGTTCTTTAAAAGACTTAGAATGATTCAGTATATTTTGCCACCAATGGCATGTTTATTCTTTCTGCACTAGGAGTAGGAGGTATGTGGTGGATGCTGCGATCCTGGTAGGACCGCAGGAACACGGGCACTTGTGTTAAGCCAAGACTCCCTGCAGAAGTGTACAGAAGAGGCTCGGATGAGGGTAGCTGTCGTATCAGTGATGTATGACAAATGGCTTGCTGCTGCAATGCATCATCTGAGCTCGGCTGCATGGTGACATGTTGCAGTCATACATCACCAGAGCAGTGCCCGGCAGGAGCAGCAGTCTGGAAACCACCCTGCCCCATAAATTTTCATACGGTCAAATCTAAGGGTTGTAAGTTTCTTTTCTTCTAAAATGCAGATTGCCACATAGGAAGGAGCAACAGAGAAGTCTTTCATATGATCCAGTTAGTTTCCAAAGGCCCCAAGTGACTTACTTAGGTTCTTTCTGGAGATGTACTATTCTCATTGGCCCAAAATGAAGGACACCAGGTACCCTTCTTGGACTGCAGCAAACTTATAGGACCTGGGCCACGCTTCCTCATAAGGCTGAGAGGTCCTGCAAGAATCTATGTGAATTCCTCAAATGTTTGGTTTCCTTACTAAGGATTGTTTCTCTATAATCAGCCATTGGCAGTGCGTAGAAGTTTGATATCATCGCTCTAGAGTGCTTAGAATTGTTTGTTTCAATGGCTGTAACCAATTTAACCAAAGAATTTAAGGAGTTTTTATCTTACATCCTTAAGAGAGTTTGGAATTTTAAAAGTGGGGAAAGCATTCTAGTACATTCATTCTAGTAAGGCCCAAAGGTAAAATACCAAAAAGGAAATCAAATTTAGTAAATTCATTCCAACTATTGATAACTACTCTAAAGCAAGAAGCAATATAGGGTAATGCGATGGAGAACTGGTCACCATCCAGTCTGCTGTGATCAGGGAAGTTGTCCTTGAGAGTGTTTCTGATTTGAGGCCTCTATGACTAGAAGGAGGAGCCCTGGTAACATAGTTGGAATGCACAGGGCTGTTTACTGCAAGGTCAGTAGTTCAAAATTCAGTTGGCAAACATCCAAAAACAGATCCCCTTGGCCTTCATGCCTTGGGCTTCTAGAAGGGTTTGAACCCCAAATCTTCTGGTTAACAGTCTATCACTTAACCATGTGTAGCATCCAGGTAGTCCTGAGACATCAATGATTGTAGTAACTCCGAGTCATAAGGGATAAGGGTGGTCCTCAAACATTGTGTAAGGACAGGGGAAAGAGTGAGATAGTGGGACTCATAATCCTTGCTGAGGAATGTGGGTTTCTGGTTACAAACAATAAGATGCTTTCAAACTAGGGAAGGACATAAAGAGAATCACCTTTTGGAAAATTTGTTCTTGCTGCTATGAAGAGAGAATAGTGAGGTAGGCAGCATGCTAGTCTTTGGAGAGTAAGAAAGAGCACTAATAGAGACACAAGCTAGAATAACTCAGTCAAAATAATCCAGGCATGAGATGACTCTTAGCTTTTACTAAAATTTTAGTTGTGTGACAGTAATAAACCCTTGGATTTACACTTTAGAATCAGAACTGTGTTTCAGAGGCAGAACTGGCAGCCAAATTCATAAAATAGATATTTTGTTTGAAGAATAGAACAGGAATGGGAAATGCTTAGATTTCTTCTGCATGTTAAAGTAATGGTAGCATTGCTTATTGACAATCTATAATTTGGGGAGACATTCAGGTTATGCTCCTTGGAAATGACAACTTATATTCCAGGGGCAGTTGGAATAAGCAGTCTTCAATAAGCAGTCACATGTATAATTCTTAAATTGAGGTTATAGGTAAGTCAGGAGATAAAAATCTGAGACCCTTTGCATACTCAACTACTATTTAAAATTAAGGCTTTCAGCATAGCACAATTATAAGGATGGGAAAAGGAAAAAGCAGTGTTTCCTTCTATTGTGCACAGGGTCACTATGGGTCAGGACAGATTCACTGGCACCCAAGAGCAACAGAAACAACAGCAAAAGAATGAGAATAATGCGATCTAAGAGTCAGGATAAACCTAGGAGGGGAAAGGCTAGGAATTGAGCTCTAGTACATTGAAGTCCAGTAGGGTGAAGTAGACAGGAATGAATGCTGAGCTGATAAGGTAGAAAATAAGACTACATGGATGTTGGTAGGGAAAAAAAAAAACCCGAGAGAGCAAGGAGTTTCAAGAAAGATCAATTGGTTTCTTTGTCAAGGGAGGCTGAGAGTTTGCCATAAATGAACACTGAGACCCAAACATCATTTTAAAAGAAAACAGGGTTGTTAATAACAGTTGTATTAGAAATGATCATGTAGTGATGAGAAGGAAAGTCAAATTGGTATGAAGCGAGGACAGCACAGTGGCTAAGGATGAAGACAGAATCACATCTGGGCCATTCTTTTGATGATTGTTTCAATAACGGCACAGATGAAGTCATAATTGAAAGTGGATGAGGCAGCATAGGATTTATTTTTAAATGGGCAGGAATAAGCTGTGCTGTTGCTGTGGTTGTTGCTGTTAGGGGTCGTAAAATCAATTCTGATTCACAGGGAAGCTGTGTACAACAGAATTAAGTGCCGCCTATTTATACAGCATCCTCATAATAGTTGCTATATTTGCTCCCATTTTTACCACCATTGTGTCAGTATGTTTGCTGTTGACATTTTCCTTCTCTTGTGATCCTCTGCTTTATCAAGTGTGATGTCCTACAGAGATTGGCACCTCCTGAGAACAAGTCCAATACACACAAGACAAAACCTCACTATCCTCACTTCTAAGAAATGCTTGGGTTGAATGTCCTCTAAGACATATTTGTTCATTCTCTTGGCAGTTCATAGTATATTCATCATAGTAAGATATGTTTGAATATTAATGAGTGTGAATCATTGGAATGAGAGAATTACATGGAGCAAAAGAGGAAGGAGGAAATTCTGACAGTGAGATTTTAGGAAAGTTAGGGAGGACAGACCCATATTTTATATAGTGCCTTACATTTAAAAAGGAACATTTCATATAGGGAGAGCAGCAAGAACATTTAAGGAGAAAGAAGTTAATAGATGTGGTTGTAGTAAGATAAAGTTAAAGAAGATTTAAACTTATTTTTGGAATGAAGTATTAATCAAGTCTTCTGCTCCTAATGAGGCATATGCTGAATATGTAAAGTGAGAAACAGTGGATGAATCTCATTGTTGAAAGAAAAAAGTGAGTTGATAACAATATTAAGATTATTTAAGGTGGGCATTGATGAAACCCAAATGAAGGTTAAGCATGATAGTGGGACAAGAGGAAAGTGGAAAGAAGTAGGAGGTAAAGGGCATTTATAGAAGTCTAAATATAGGCATGTACATAGATAAATATATTTATATATAATGATGCAGAAATGAATCTACGTGCATATATTTATAGGCTTAGAATTAAAGCAACATATGGACATTGTGCTGCCACTCAAGTACTTCCTCAGTGCAAAAACACTTAGGTCTATTACATTGGTATTCCATGATGCTCACCTTCCCGACATGATTGCTGAAGACAAATGCATATATAAGCAAATGTGGTGAAGAAAGCTGATGAAAGAGCATATCAGCCTGTGTGACAAGGAGGTATTGAAGGGATCAAGGATCAGGTATCAGGAATCAAAAGTGAAAAATTATATCCTTATAAATGGAGGTGGGTAAACATTGGGGACTCAAAGTCCATCTGTGGGTAATGGGCACTTCCTTACCGAGTATCACAGAGAGAAGACAAACCAGTCAGGGTACGATATGGGAATAATGAAACATACAACTTTCCTCTAGTCCTTCAATGCTCCCCTCGACCCCCAATATCATGACCCCAATTCTACCTGACAAATCCAGCTAGACCAGAGGATGTGCACTGGTACAGGTAGAAAGCAGAAACATAGGGAGTCCAGGACAGATGAATTCCTCAGGACCACTGGTGAGAGTAGCAATATGGAAAGGGTAGAGCAAAGATGTGCAGAAAGGGGGAACCGATTATACGGATCTACATATAGCCTCTTCCCCGAGGATACACAACAAAACATACTGACACAATGGTGGTAATAGAGAACAACAGGGAAGTGGGTGAAGGGAGACATTGGACAGTAGAAGATATGACAAAATAATAATAATTTATAAATTTTGAAGATTTCATGAGGGAAGGGGGAGCAGGGAGGAAGGGGGGAAATGAGCAGCTGATATCAAGGGCGTAAGTAGAAAACAAATGTTTTGAGAATGATGAGGACAACAAATGTACAAATATGCTTGACATCCAATGGATGTATGTATAGATTGTGATAACAGTTGTATGAGCCCCCAATAAAATGATTTTTAAACGATTATTTTAAAATGTTGGGGTCTCAACTTGTATTTATGAGCATACATTTATCAGCATTTTTCCCCCAGTGGGCAATGGGATAAGTCCGATCCTCAGATAAATGAATTCAGTAAGTATTGATTAAGTTATTTTGAATTAGGTATTGTTAGACATGTTTGATCGAAACTTCGTGGGACAAAGAAGTAAAGGACACATATGAGGAGATGGGTATTGTACTAGAAACCCAAGGTTGTATTGGTTAAGAAGGAAAATAAATACATCAATGCCGAGGGAACTTGTGAGATAATGAAAACAATGCAATTAAGAGATCAGAGGTTTTGATGGATCAATAATCATTGGAGTAGGGACAGTGAATTGGAAGGTTAACAGTTGATAGGAGGGTAAAGACATGTAAGACTTCAGGATAGTGTGATGGTTAGGGATTATGTCAACTAGACACAAATGGGGGTGGAGTCCAACCTATCAATTGGGTCACAGGCTGAAGACAAATCCTTGGTGTGATAAGCCTTTTAAAAGTAAAATTTAATCCCCTTTGGCTCTTAACCTTCTACCAGAGGTGCATCTTACATCTGATTCCTTGATCTCTTATTGTCTTGTCTGCCAATCCATGGAGACTTAAGCGAACTATAGATGGTGGAGTACTTCAACCAACTCTGCACCTTGCTCCCACCAAGCTGTGCCCTGCTGTGTAAGCTTCATTATGCTGCTTTCTGCTCGTGAACTTCCAGGAAACTGTGACTTGGTGACTTGAGCTGGACTGAACTTACTTATGTCTACGATTGTAAGCCATTACTTGATACGCTTCCTTCTATGTATAAACATATGCCAGCATCCCTGTTTCCGCTTTTCTAGAGAATCCAACTTAACACACAGGTGTCATTGTAGTAATGACAAACTCTTTGCCTATGACGATGGATGTTGATAGCTGAGAAGAGATGAAGTCCTGGGCAGTAGAATCTAAAGAGGAAAAAAATTGAGATGCTAGTGGATGGTCCACCCCTGTGGACACTGAAGTTTCCAAGAATGCAGATTGACTATAATGAAAGCAAGACAGGCATCCGGGTCCAGAAAATTTGCTATCCCCAAAACCAGTGAACAAACGATCAAAGTTTGAGACACCCTTACAGGGACATCTCTTGCACCTCTCAGTTATAGGGACTATGTCAAAGCAGGAAAGTAGGAGTGGTTTCCCACTTGGGCTGACACTGCTAAGCCCAGACCAAAGTGTCCCAAATGTGGAGACTCTGAGACTCAGGACTCAGGGTAGGTGCTTGAGTTGCCTCAGGATGGTAAATGATAGTAAATAAAACTTTTTTTTTTTTTTTTGCGGGCATCACTGCCTCTGGTGGTCGTGGGCGCTACCCAGCTGCCGCTGGATTTGAACCGCCAAGCAAGTGGGGTGCAGTTCCGCACTCAACCACTTATGCCACTGGGGCTCAGCCCCATAAAACTTTTTTTTTTTACAAGTATGTTAGCATTAGCAGTACTAATTCTTTCATAGTCCCCTTATTGTTTTAAAACACAAAATTACTTGATGGCTTATGTTCGTGATAGCTTCATTTTCCCATGGCCTCTCCGAAACATACTAGATTGACAACTCTTCTTTTTCTAAATAAATGCTTGTAGAACTTACCTCCAACTAAAGGAACAAGTGTACACCGCAATGTATGCCTTGTGCCATTTCCCTGAGGAACCACAGTTACACTTTTTGCAGCTCATCTTAAGTCAGCGATTTGAAACCCGCAGCCTTGGTAATGGGAGGAAGAAGAGACTTTCTACTCCCCTGAGGAGGCCCAGTCTCAGATACACACAGGGGCAGTTCTAGTTTGTTCTATAAGGTTGCCATGGGTACGAATTGTCTCAATGGCAGTGAGAGTTCTTATACCGTTCCCATGTTTCACTTCTTCTATTATCAGTGATATGCTTTCCTAAGTGATTACTCTCTAAACTCAACGTGCATAACAAACGCGACCTAGTTGCTGAGTCATGTATTGAAAGGGCACAGCACTTTGATAACTTATCCACCAGCTTGACGCTTGAATGAGTCTGCCGCTTGGTTTGCAGGGAAGTCTCACTTGTAAGGGGTCGAGGAAATACTGACTTCAAGGGAGAGACAGACAGAGGAGAGACAAAGAAAAACATAGACAGAGACACACAGAGATGAAGACAGATGGCAATCAGGATGCAGAATCAGTAGGAAAATATCCTTAAATGACTGGGAGAAATCCCTATGCTAGGGATGAGATCCCAAACAACTTAAGGCTAATGTGAGAAATGTGAATACATCAACTAACTGGTTGGAAAAAGCTCTCTGGGGCCATGGTTTGTTTTTTCTTCTTCTTCTTCTTGCTGAGGCGGTACCTGTGTGGTTTCATTGAAGAGTTTCTCCAGCAGACGATGTTAGAAATTCAGGGAAAAGGCACCGAGGGTTTCTTAGAAATGTGTTTCATGGTACAGTGTCAAGGGGCCACATTTATTTTGGATATGTGTCCACAGGAGAACTGAGATGCCATGTATGAACTTTGCTTTATTTTCCCTTCAAATAATACTCATGATAAATTAAATATAAACCCCAAAATTAGCATGCTATCCCAAATGAAACAGAAATGTCTTAGTGTGTCTTCTTTCTCAAAATTCTAGGGGGAAGATCCCCTAAATAAACACAGCTTCCCCCTACCCCATCAAAGGAGTCAGTGCAGAATATATTTTACTGGGTCCCCAATTGACTATTTTTGCTTTCTATCCTTTTCCCTTCATTGATTCTTAAAAATAACATTGCAACCTAAATAAATAAATAAATAAATAAAACTGGATTTCAAAAACTACATATAAATGAATATGAAAACAATGTTTTCATATTTAGGCAATAAAGCGAGGGATTGAAGGGAATGAGAAGTCCATCTACTCATAAATTGAACTATGTCCCCCACTCCTATGTGTGTGGTGTGTGTGTGTGTGAGAATATGTGTGTGTCGTCAATTCTAATTTTTAGCATTGTCTGTGATTATAGCCCCATTTGGGAAAGGCTTGTCTTTGGGGTGCTTTTGAGGTACCACAAATGTAGATTTCTTCTTGAGTAATCTTTCACTGTTCCTTTAGGTCTAAAATTCATGGTGTTTTCAATGATCTCATATGCATGTGAAAGCTGGACATTGAATGGGAAAGACCAAAAAAGAATCGATGCATTTAAATTAGGATACTGGCAAAGAATATTGAAAGAACCCTGGAGGGCTGAGCCCCGGTAGCGTAGTGGTTGAGTGTGGGACTGCGGCTGACAGGCTTGGCGGTTCAAATCCAGCAGCAGCAAGGCTGGGCCTCCCAGTCCTACCAGAGGGCAGTGATGCCTAAATAAAAAAAAAAAAAAAAATTCAAAAAGAAAGAACCCTGGGCTGCCAAAAGAACAAATAAATCTGTCTTAGAGGAGGCACAGTCAAGGACTTGGGTAGCCTGGAAGGCTAGCAGTAAGAGGAAGGCCCTCCCCTCAACAAGACAGAATCACACGGTGGCTGTGATTCAAAGAACAATCGTGGAGACGGGGCAGGATCAGGTAGTGCTCTGTTTTGTTGAACACATCGGGTTGTACCGGATGACACCTGTGTTAATCTAGGATGATGAGAGAAACAAATCCAATGACACTCATATTGTTGGGGAGGGGAGGAGGTATGCCCCCCCCCCATGAAGTTTTATTTTTCAAAGCTATATATTTAATTTTTTTAAACAAAATGACCATCTAACCTTCAAAATGTTCCCCATCGCACGTAGTATATTTGTCAAATCTGCAATTTCTTCTTGGAATCATTTTTTCAAAATAATCTGCTTAGATGACTGACAGCACCTCCTTCATTTTTTTTCCCCACCACCTCTTTTACATTGTCAAATGGCTGTCTTCTTCATTCAAGGAAACAAGAATATGTAGCACAAAGTGAGGTCAGGTGACTAAGATGGATGGGGCAAGAAAGGCGTGCTGTTCTGCCAAAAACTGGCACACTGAGATGGTTGCATAGCCACGTGCATTGCTGTGCTGGCAAAACCAGTCCCCCAACTGCTACAAATCAGGACTTTTTTGTCACCTCCTGTTACCCAATTTTTTCAGAACCTCTAAATAGGAAGCTTGATTTAGTCTGACCTGGTGGAACCAACTCCAAATGCACTATGAGTTGACATTTTTATCCCTTCAGGAAGTTGAAGGAGATTCAGAACAACATTTGTCAACAATCTGACATTTCACCTTTTTTGAAATGAGAAAACCATTTGTACACAGGAGTGTTTCCCATAGTGCTGTCCTTGTAAGCTGTGTTCTACGTTACAACAGTTTCTGCAGCAATTTTCCTGAGCAGGAAACAAAATTTCACAACAGTGTGCTGTTCTCTTAAATCAACCATCTTAAAAAAAAAAAAAATTAGTGATGTCTGAGTAAAACTGCTGTCATGAAAAAATTCACTGTGACCAGAGAGAACTTTCCCAAGAGAAAGCACTGGTTGCATTAACTCAGATTGAATTGCTCCAGGCTCGCCTAGTGGGAAAAATGTGCACTATAAAGACTCTTCTCTGCCCCGTGCGATTCTGTTTTGTTTTTTTTTCCCCCTGGGGGCGTTACACTCTCCTATGTATAAGAAAGAGTTTTATGTCAAAGAGTAATAGCATATTAAGAAAACATCTTGGTCCAGATCAAGTCCATAAGTCTGATATTGACCCACAAATCCAAGAGTAATTTAAATATCTTTTTTCAGATTATACAAAATACAGGAAGATCACAAGCTGGTGGGTGCAAAGTCTTGTGGATCCAATGGCAGTGGAAGCATCTCAGCACTGGCTTCCACATGGCTCCTTCAGCTCTTTGAGTATAATTCTTAACCGGAAGATGGAGAGGACGGAGGGAGGGAGGGAGAAAGAGAGAGAGAGAGAGAGAGAGAGAGAATCTCACAGGGCTCACCAAGTTTCCGAAGGGCTTGTCAACAGGATGATGAGTCAGAGAAAGGAAGTTCCCAGAATCCTCATAAGAAGGTCATGCCATAAGGAGACATCTTCAGACAGTAACCTGATCGACAGACTAGTCTCTACTCCTACTCTTATTTATAAAGTTGATATGAAATCGTGTCACTACCACTGTATCTCGCAACAATAACTAAAGAGATTAAGCAGCAGGGAGAAGTGGAGATGGAGTAGATGCCAAGACAAATGGAGATGTCCATGAAACAGAAAACGAAAAGACAAGCGTGTCACTCCAGGGTCACCAGGAAGAGAAAACCTACCTATAGCGTCCCCACCCTGAATCTTGATTTCAGCCCCTGAATCAAGAGAAGCAACATTCCTTTGTTACAGGCACCATCTTGTGTCATTTCTGTCATAACAGCACTAGAGAATGTGATCTTCTTCCTAAAAGAACAAACTAATCACTTCTGTTTTGTAAAAGATCTTCTGTCCTGTAATGGGCTCTCTTTATCACTAGCCAATCTATATCTGATCCAAAGAGATGGAAAATTTTGAGCTAAACTTCACTGAGCACTTTATACTTGGAAGCCACCTATCCGTCACTTGCACTCTATTGCTATTTTCGCATGACTTTAGCCTACTCGTGGTTATCATGCAAGTATGTGTAACAGAAGGAAAATGTGCCTGGTCTTTGCTTTGCTTGAGCTACCTTGTCAATGCATCTCTTGGAGTGTTTGCTCCTTTTCACGCACCTTCTGCTTTAACAAACAGAACATACTTTCCCAACGATTGTTTCCTGATGACAGGTCCGATGTCTCATCATTCAACTCATAACCACCCTATGGATAACAGAGTGAACTCTTGCCAGGTCCTGCACCACCCTCCCTGTTGTTTCCCATCGTGTCAGCTGCTGTATCAATCAATCCATCCCGACCCCCAGACCCTCCCTCTTAACAAGCATACTGTCCTCCTCCAGGATCTGTGTCCTCCTGAGTACCTTTCCAAAACACAGGAGATCGTAGAGATCACGGTCTCTCTGTTCTTGCTTCTAGGATCATTCTAGCTCTACTTCCTCCAAGACAGATTTGTTCTTTCCAATCCAGTAAAAGGAGAGAGAAATAAATTAAAATGTCACCATCAATTCTAGAGAATCTACCTCTCAGGTTTGGTCTCTGGAGACCATTTCCATTTGGTCTCTGGAGAGCCTTGCTTAAAATGATGGCACAATGGACTATAATAGACTCTTTTACTCCTTGAAGGAATCTAGAGTTCACACCGTGGAGCTTCATGAGGAAAAAGTCATCTTACCTTCGTGCTCAGCTTTTCATCTCTCCTTATTTCCACAAAGAGAATGATTTATATCGTTTCTGAGATGGATTGTTCCAAACCACCAGCCTGGAGAAAAGCAGTCTTTTGCAAAGCTTGTTCCTTTACATGTTCCTTAAGGCAAGATATACTTATTTTGGCTTTTGAACAACTTTCTACTTGCTAGTTTAACTTGAAGTAAATATGTCGTTTGTTTCCATAAAGTACATAATCAGCTGAACCAATGGAAATGGTAAATGCCAATTCAAATGCAAAACGTGCATGGAAAATCTTTAATTTCAATAACTCTCACAGATATCCCCTACATCATTAACTACCTCCTTCTAATTCTTCATTAAGTTTGGTTGTACATTTCATGTCTGTTAGTCTTAAAAATAAAACGACAGTCATGTAGAGGAAATCTAGAAAATATTGAGGACTATTTAACAAAATAGAGTAGCTGTCACCTAAGTCAGGGATTGAAAGATTGAGTATATTTAAATGGAAGAAAACTGGGAAGCAACAATCAATTTTCACATGAGAATTCTATAAATGACTTGATGCAAGAAAATGTCCCAATCAAGGAACAGTTATGAGAGCAGGTCTAGCTGTAAGATTGATTAACTTAGAAAAGACTGCCTTGATGAATAAAATTATGATCTCTCTCTCTCTCTGTCTCAAGGCTGTGGGTCATTGTGAATTCAGAATAGACTCAATAGCAGTGAGTTTCTGTGTTTTTTTCTCTTGGTATCCTGAGGGTCTAGCCCAGTACAGCATACTGCCAATAAATATTTGTGGGTTTAGATAAAATTAAATGAATTAACCACTTAGTGGGTTATATGATGCTCCCATGCATACTCCCTTAGAAACCTGAGATTTGCCAATGGAAAGAAAAACTGTGTAAAAACTCAAGTAATGCAATAGTCGTATTTAGCATTTCCATGAAGGCTTTATATTTAATTCTAACAATAATAGTTATCGTGAGCATTTCACTCTCTGTGCACACTCTGTCCCTTGACTCTCTTGGCAATTTTTACAGAGTCATACATATATTATAGAGGAAGCTATAACTCACACAGGAGATGTTAAGAAAAGCATACAATCTCACATGGTGAGGATTTAAACAGAGCTCTGCTAACTAGTAGAAGCTGGGCATTAGCCTTCTCATTGTTTTATTATGTGCATTTCAAGTTCTCATTACTGAGTTTAAGATGTCTGAGTACCTCTTTACATTTCTCTGTGTGACTCTCAAAGGGCCCTTGATTTAGACCTTTGATCCTGGTTATCTGTGGTGATCAGAATCCCAACATTTAAAGTCTTATCATCCTTATCATTTTAGTGTTCTACCTGTACATTGCTAAAATTTTTCTAAAAGTACTGAGGATGACAGTCCATAACAGTGTGTTCAACAGTGGCAATTTGTCTACAGACAGCAGCATTCCCGATGTGGCTCCAACTCAAGACTGGATATTTTCTTAGATGTAGCGTGTCTTGTATCTGAGGTATCCCTGGATTTGATCTGGTTTTTCATAAAACACATTTTCTTACCTGTGCCACATGCTGCTCTTGTAATAATACTCTTCTCTCTGCTGACTTTGCACTACTTGACCTGTGGTATTGCTTGGGACCTCACCACTGTCTTGCTGACACGAGGAATGGCTCGGTTATGTGTATTTGTCAGTCAAAAGCCAAACACAAAAGTAGGCCCAGTTTGGGTAAGACTGTCTACAACAGCCTTCTTCCTTAAGATCAGAGGCGAGCCAGCAGCACAAACTGGCGATGCAGCTACATTTCTTTTTCATATTTTGAAATGTTGTTGGTTTAATAGCTTACATTGTTCATGCTGCTTAAAACAACAACACAACCAAGAAACCACGGCCACCAATGTGCTGAAAGGAAGAGGACTTGCTCATGGGGGCAAAAGAAAAATTGCAAGTGCAATTTTACATGAAAGCCTCAAAAACCTTAAAATATTCATTCGACTCTGAAAACCACCTTCTGGATTTCTTAGTCCCATGAAATAACCCCAGGAATGCTGGAAGGCATCTGAAAAACAAAATACAAAATGCCTAAAATTTATGCCAGCCAGAATTTTGAAGTATGAAAATGTATAAACACCAAAATAAGAGAAAAACACAAATGTTCACTTGGTTCAATGATGGCCAAATTAAAATCCATGTTTTAGAAAACATTTTAAGATATAGAAAAAACTCACATTACACATTCACTATAGTGTTTTCACACTAGATATTTTTCTATTTGAAAACATTATACAGTATGAGCCTTTAAAGTTTAGAATATGTGAGGGACCCCTAAGATTCATATGCTTGTTTATGCTTCTAACCAGTGTTTCTAGCATTGATATTTTAACATACTTTTTATCCAATTTCCTCCAACTTATATAAGAATCATGCAATTACTTTCCAATTAGGGTGGGAAAATCAGTAAGTGCTATATTGAATGTGGCTGTGGCATTTATTATTTTTTTCTGGCAGACATGAGGATCAGATCAGAATTTTAAAAGTACAAAATATCTTTGAATGATATTATATCTCAAGTCTTATATATTTCAAGTCTCAAGGATGTCTATCATCCATGATATCTGACAGCACTCCCAGCTCAGTTGTCCACACAATACTAAATTAGATCCTGGCTACATCAATTCTCTACCTGCCTGGACAGATGACCTGGTTTTCAAAATTTCATTTTGTAGGAACACTCCTTTGCAAATTCTGGCAATGCAGGGTTTTAATTTAGATCACCTATTGAACAACCTACCCAACTAAGACCAATCACATCCATGGTTAACTGACCTAGCCTACCTCTCCTTGAAAAAGAGAAAGCTCAGCACAGTCCTTGTTCCCAGAAAAGGTCACCTTCGACTCCAGGTGTAGTTGATTTTGCTTGTGAAGCTCTCTAATCTCCAAGACATCTTCCCTTCACCTGGGTGGAAATTTGCCCCCAAACTGGACATATTTGTAAAAAGCTAGCTAGCTAGCTAGCATCTATCATCTATGTATACAAAACCACCTTATCACCTTCAATGCACTCTTCATTGCATTTAATACATTTGCAAAATCTGAGATTTCATTCCTAAAAATTTATTTCAAAACTCATCTCTTTGGATGGCTGACAGCGCCTTGATCATTTTTTTGTTTGTTTTTTCCTTCACATCCCCAATGTTGTCAAATCACTGTCCTTTCATGCCCCTCTGCATTCTGGGAAACAGAAAGAAGCCACACAGAGCAAGGTCAGGTGAATAAGGTGTGTGAGGCAAGAGAGGCATGCTGGTTTTTTGCCCCAAACTGGCACACTGTGATGGTTGTATAAGCGGGTACATTGTTGTGGTGGCAAAACCAATTCCCTGTCTGTCACAAATCAGGCCTTTTTTTTTTTGTCACACACGATTATGCATTCTTTTCAGAGCCTCTTTTTTTTTTTTAGGCATCACTGCCCTGGTGGTGGGAGTAGGAGGCCCAGCCTTTGCTCCTATGAGCTGGAATTGAACCTCCATCCCAGTGGGCCGTAGTCCCGTGCACAACCATTATGCCACCGGGGCTCGGCTCAGAGCCTCTTGATTAACAGTCTGACCTGGTGGAATGAACTCCAAATGCACTATCCCCCTTCCATCGAAAGAAAGAGAGAGAGAGAGAGAGAGAGAGAGAGCGAGAGAGAGAGAGAGAGAGAGAGAGAGAGAGAGAGAGAAAGGAAGGAAGAAAGAAAGAAGCACTGTCTTGATCTTTAGTTTCATGTGACAGGCTTTTTTGGGGGTGAGGTGACAATGATGTCTTCCACTGGCTTGACTGATGTTTGCTTTCAGGGTTGTAAGAAGAGCACTATGTCTCAGAGTCAGTAATGACCTTGGGGAAAATGTCTGGGCTACCTCAGAGCTCTTCTTTCAAACACAGCATGTTTCCAGCCAAAGCTCTTTTTACTGGTCTGACAGAACCTGAGGCACAAATCTTTCAAAGACCCTTCTAATTTCCAAATCTTCTGTTAAAATTCACTGAATTGAGCTCTAAGATGGTCCAGAGAATGTTCCTTTCTCTTTAATGGTCCATTGTTGGTCTTTGAGCACAAATGCACAAATTTGGGGCACATTTTTATCCATTTGCGAAGTTGACAGACTTCCTGAACAAGGTTTGTTATCAATCTACCTAACCCTTTTTGTGAAAACTACTCTTTGTAAGAAAACTACTCTTACACTTAAGGGTGTTTTTTTTTCCTCCTTTTTCCCATAGCACTGCCTTTTTAAACTGTGTTCACTACCAGAATGGTTTATTCATCATTTTTCCCAAGCAGGCAACAAAATTTCACAGTCTCGTGCTGTTCTTTTAAATCAGCCCAAATTAAAATCAGGGTTTGAGTGAAATTGCACTTATGAAACAATGCACTGACTAGAAAGGACCTTCCTAGGAGACACCACTGGGTGCACTGACTCAGAGCAAGTTGCCCAACGCTTGCCTAGTGGGGAAAATGTGTACTATTAAATCTCCACCTAGGGAAGCTTTTGTCCATTTTTTTTTCCCGTGGGAGCTGGTGGAGGGGGGACACCCCTACTCCCTTGTAAGTTCCACATAGATGAGATCTCATAACACTCAAATATGAGCAGGGCAACTCGTTCTAAGTATGATAATGCCGTATTCTCAGCTCTATCGATTACACAACTGTTTCATTAGTCTATAGTGACTCTGATATGTAGCTTGAAAGCAGAGGCTAAAGTTAGGAAAGACTTTTTTTTTTTTTTATCTTTCACATATGTTCCCGCTTTACTTAGTGAGCGCTCTTGTATTAATTCAGTCAGAGAATACAACTTGTACCTTGACGATAAAAGTCTAATAACATCCCAATCAAACACACATGATGCTCATGGAATTTGGTCCCATGTGTTTTTAGGGTGATGAAAAACCCCATATACACACATCAGCAGTCAAGCAACAAATGACTGCTGATGGGTCATTTCCTTCATGTTTATATGTCCTGTTAAGATGCAGAAAGAAAAATAAATAAATAGATAACAAGATACTTTCCATGTTACCCCGTTTAGTCTTTGATAGCTATGCCCTGGGGCCTTTCCTGCCCTGGGAGGGTTTGGTAAATAGAATAACTAAATAAGCAGAAGGGAATGTCTTCTAGACTCCTTAGTTTACACCCTGCAGCAGAAGACTCAATTTCACTTTTATCATGACTTAAGCTGGCAATGGCTAAGACACTTATCCAATTCGTCTTAATAACAAGAGTTAATTCCTTATAATTGCTTTATGGAAGAGAAAAAGGCTATTCTGTTTTGAAAAGAAGTACGTGGACACAAGCATAATAGGTACACTTCTAAAAGATATGTATAAATTCACTGCAGATCCTCAAGCTGCTAATTATACTTTGGTTCCAGCTGCATTTTGAAGAACACAGACATTCAAAAGCATTCTATGGCCAAAGAAGAGTGCCCCTCTGATAACAGTTAAGCATTCCATTGCTAACCTGAAAGTGGGCAGTTCAAAACCACTCTGAACCTCCACAGGAAAAATACTTTCATAAAGATTATAGCCAAGAAAACTATCTGAGCAGTTTCTGCAGTAAGCAAGGTAAACACTGACTGACTTGTGCTTAGTTACTAATCAGTTGCAAGAAAAATTACACCAGGGCTTTATTACAATTAGAAGTAAGCACAAGACAACTGAATATTACCTGGGATTAGAAATTTAAAAAGAAAACTTTGAGTCTATATGAACAAGTAGTGGAAGAGAGACAGATGTCAGTCGTACTTAGAAGCACAATCTGATATGGTGGTGGTGGGGGGGGGAGTGACATTGTTCGCCACAAAATAAGCCAAGGTTACCTTGCGTATTATGTCATCCAATACTTCCTAAAGGGCAGGACTGAGCCCCGGTGGCATAGTGGTTGAGTGCAGGACTGCAGCCCTTTGGCTTGGCGGTTCAAATCCAGCAGCAGCAAGGCTGGGCCTTCCACTCCCACGAGAGGGCAATGATGCCCCCAAAACCAATACTTCCTAAAGGGCAGTCCTACGCTACAGTTCCAGGAAGCTTCAAAGAATTCCAAAAAATTCCATTACCTTTTCATTTCATTTGTCATGAAATTTTTGAAGACTCTGTACACAGACTCCTTGTGAATCTGACTCGACAGGACCCAACAATAATGAAGATGGTGCAATAAATCATCTCTATTGATTGGCTTGGTTATGTCAAATGCAAGAGGACAAGTGAGCGATAGGTGTTTTTATTCCATCTGGAAAAAGTTCTTCAATTTTTCTTAGAAAGTTGGGCCCTACGTGAAAAGACACTGCTGACATATGCCATGGAGCACCTATGTTTTTGTTGTCTTCCTAATGGTGGTGATGATAGTGACGTAACACATTAGAAGTGTCTTCTACCATTCTTTATTTCACAGCAAGGAACAGATTAGGGCCTGTCACTTGGCTGAGCTTCCAACATTTGTGACCATGGCATAGGATGGACCAGGCAACATTCTGTTCTATTAGACATAAGTTACTATGTATCAGAGCCAACTCAGCTGAAAGCAATGGGAACAGCATCCACATAAACATGCCAGAAACGGAAGGCAGCAGCTTGCTGATGTTCAAACCATCATTACTGTGTCTAGTGCATTTGAAAATGTGTGCCCTGAATGAAAGCGTCTTCATGTTGTTTTACTCAATATGGCAGTCAGGTACTCCTGTGTCAATTTCATGATTGGGAGTCTAGGGGTGGAGTCTAGCCTGTCAATCTGGACATAGCTAGTGAGACCTCTCTGTGGACATGGTTTTCTCCTGAGAATTCTGGGAAGTCTCACAGTATTTCCAATTGGACAAGAGAGACTTGACTCACTTTCTTGACTGGAGGAGCTAGAGGAGAGGCCACATGGGCTTACCCTGATGGAACCAGACCTCTGGGGCCGGTAAAGCCACAAAGAGACCCCTGCCAGCGCTGGGATGCTTCTACTGCCAATGGATACTGCTGATGGACCCTGAGCCCTGGAAATGAGGAGCCATGGGGAGACCCCTGCCAGCACCAGGATGCTGCTACTGCTGCTAGTTACACAAGACTCTGCACCCAGTGGTTTGTGATTGTCCTGGTGGCATCATATGCGCTTCGTAAATTGGCAGAGTTTATAGACTGGTATTGTACATATGGGCTAATATCAGATTTAGGACCTTGGACTGGACTGGGTTGGGATGCTTTCTCAATGTTCTATTCCTCTTGTATATAAACTTTTCCCTTATATCCATATGTGTCTCTATGAATTTGTTTCTCTAGTCTACCCAGACTAAAACGCTCAACAAGGTGGGTGTTCAATCCTCACTTGAAAAAATGCAGAATCCTTTTAGATTTATGCTATGCTGTCCTTTTCCCTAGGTGGTAAGTGGCTTACACGTTGAGCTACTAAGAAAAAGGTCAGTAACGTGATATTACTATATGCTCCTGTACAGAAAGAGGAGGCTTTCTAGATTTTGGGTATATGGAGGGGGATGTTGGGGAGATATGGAGAACTAATGACAATGAGTACAATAAAGGCATACATGTTTAAAAATCATTGTGGAGGTAATTATGCAAATCTTTTGGATATGATTGAACTATTGAACTGTGTATGTGAAATATGTGCCAATAAATCCTTTTTTTTTTTTTTTTAATTTTGGTCCTGGAAACCTCTGGAGGCAGGGTTCCTCTGCCCTGTGTGGCGGCGAGGAGTCACAGTAGAGTCACCAGTGAAGGAGCAAGCAAACACCTCTGAACACCCAAAGCAAAAGCAACTTAGTTGATTTTTCACAAGATTGGGAAAAAGAATGATGTTCACTTGAGTGATTTTTATAATCATGAGAATTAGGATAATTCTCTGCAGCCATTTACATCTTTCAAGATTCTGTTTGAATTTCACATTTGTGCTTATCTGCAGATCCCTTTAAACTTGACATTGCAACCATGAGCTTTGCGGGGATTTTGCTTTCAGAATTCATACTTTCAGTAAATGGTGAGAGAAGACAGCCTGATCAATGGATTAAATAGTTTCCACATCTGACATTAATTTGTCTGGTCCTCACCTGGTTTTATAAGTGGTTGTTCAGGACAGAATGCAGGGGTAAGGCAATGTTTTCATGATGTAAAGATATATACAAAAACAATAGTTCTAGTCATTGAGCAAATTATTTCACAGTCCTTCTTTAGCTGCTTCATTTCCCCATAATATGTATTTTCAGGCTGGATCCTAGGTGACAAAGAGTTATTTTGTGGTCATTTCAAGTATGACTATTTGTTAGAGTATGTCAGAGAGGAAGATATTTGATTTTGATATGAAGACTCAGGATCTTAATATATTGATTTGGAGACTTGAAGAATGAAACATCACCCTGATGTACACAGGTAAATGAGTGGTTTTCTGTGGCGTGTCCACGAAACACAAAAAGAAACTGCTATAAATGATGAAATATGAAAATAAAATGCTGTCTGTATACTCACAGTAGCTTTCTCCTTCACTGGCCTCCCCGACTCCAGCTTCTTCCTGTTTCCAGCCTGCCCTAACATGCTTCAGCCAGAATAAATTTCCTGGTGGAGTAGAGAACCCAACTTGAGTCTGAACTATGTCTGGGTATGTCTTTTAAGCCTGTTGGGACAGCTATGGCACGGCGTGTATCTGTACAAAGGTTCATAGGACCTTCTGGCAGAAACTCCCCATGAATGAAAAAGTGAATTTTGATCAAGTGATAAAAAACCTTGCATTATCAGAGGCCAAAAATTATTCTGTGTTCAGCCAGGAACTATTTGAGAAGCTCCTGGAATAAGGCTCCATGTACAGGAAGACCTCATGGGGCTAAAGCTAAAAGAAATATTTTACTAAACATTCTGCATATGCTCAGGGCAAAATAAGCATTACTTTGGCACCCTGCAAGCTTTGGAGATGACTGAGCACAAGAGTGTGTTGCTCATATTTCCGGTAGCCCACTGCAGGATTTAGAACCCAAATGCCTGTCAGTGTGTGGGTGGAAGCACTTGGGGGAGAGCAGAGTGCTCTAAAAGACAGATTTTCTTAAAGAAGGAGTGTCCAAGAAGGAGACCGCAGGGTCCATTAGGGCTGCATTGCCCTCAATGAGGCACACTTTCTAGGGATGAAGCTTACATTTGTCTGGTACCTACCAAGAAA
This sequence comes from Nesogale talazaci, assembly GCA_004026705.1. Lineage (NCBI taxonomy): Eukaryota > Metazoa > Chordata > Mammalia > Afrosoricida > Tenrecidae > Nesogale > Nesogale talazaci. Next base: position 41,880 of record PVJH01011939.1, on the reverse strand, counting down.
TGCAGGGAGAGTTTGGCCTATGGCCCTATTGGGCAAGCAATGTCTAGGGACACCCCTGGGGGCTAACCAGACTTGGGAATGGGCACATCTTAACACTGCAAGAAATACTTGAAGAAGTTTGAGATGGAATGGAAGTGTTGTGTGAAGGAAGGAACTGGCTAGGTGCTTTACAAAGAGCAGTATCTTTAAATCAAGTTCGGGACATGTGAATGCCCTGGTACCTTTATCAAGATCATAGTGATGTAGACATTGTACCTGTTTTTGCTTTGGATCCTAATCTTAGCGCTTCTTTAAAAATTACTGAAATATTATCTTTTGTTTTTTGATAAATTTCTCCCTTTGCATTTTTCATAGGTATTGATCATCATAGATTTTCTCTATGTGGTTCCATAAAGGATATTTACTCATTTATTTTGTTTTTCCTTTAAGTAATAGTATATTACATGCAAAGGAAAGAAAGAAGCCTTGGTGGTATAATGGTTACATGCTAGGCAGCAGTTCAAAAACACCATTCCCTTTGAAGGAGAAAGATAATGCTTGCTACTCCTATAAAGCGTTAGAGTCTCAGAAACTCACAGGGAGGTAATTTTACCCTATCCCGTAGGGTTTCCATGAGTTGTGATCTTCGTGAAATGATCACTGAAGATTAGGATGCCACAGCCAAGTGTGGTGAAGAAAGTACATGGTGCGCGGCTATCAATGGAAATAGCAGCTGGGGTCTTAAAGGCTTACATTCAAGCAAGCAGTCAACTAAGCAAGGAATGTACTCAGTCCACCCAAAAGAAGGACAACACATTCTGTGATCCAAAGAGGACAATTACAAAATTCGAATATGATGAAGAGAAAAGTATCAGAGCTAAAATTATGAGCACCCAATTTGTAAAAGACTATGAAGGATAGCGGGAGCCCTAAATCCATCTGCAGAATATCTAGTCAGACTGAGTTCCTGGCAGATCCGCTCTAGTCAAAGGCAAGAATCTCCAATAGTCTTACTATCAGGTAGAGACCAATGTAATCTTGATTATGCTGCAGTGAACTTGATACTTGACCAGTTGACCTCCCTGTAGACATGACTTGAATTTGTACTAAGTATCTCTTACTTGTCTCAGGAGAGAAATTTCCTCCCTGTTTTTTTTTTTTTTTTGAATGATGATGAGGGTCTTTTTTTTTTTTTTTGGCCTTATCTGTATTTTTGTCTTTATAGTATTATAATTTCATCCTAACCACCTTTGTGAAAGTTTGTTTTTTACCACTTAGTGTTGAACTGATATAAAGGGATATTGAGACTACAACCAGGCCGTTGGGAATGGTAAGGTAGGGGAGGGTAATAGGGAGGAAGGGAGGATTTGGGGAATAAATAATGAAGGCAGAGAGGGGAAAGAACACTAGAACTAATTGTGATGGCACAACTTGTTTTAAGACTGATTTAGCCAAGATCAGGGGAATGCTCTACGATTGATGTGGTGGTGATTGTGCAATTCTTCTTGATATGATCAAGCAATGGAATTATTGAATTGTATGATATATAAACTACCTGCCTATAAAACTGTTGGGTGGCAATACACATCCCTAGGGATCAGGTTTACTCCGTGCTATAGTTCACTATGAGTCAGAATCGGCTATACATATCTTTTAAGTTTTACATTATTGAATGTAAAAGTTTACATTATTGAATGTACATTAAGTCTTTACATTATTTAAGGTACATATATGACACAGTTCTTTCATTTAAATTGGAAGACTGTACATCAACATTCGAATGGCCTGAAATGTATTTATTTACTTGCCACTGATGTCATTCTTTTTGGTGGCAGCAGACCCATGGGAACCCTCTGAGAGAGGGAGAGAGGAGACTGTCTGCTCCCATAAAAAGTCAGTGTCAGAAACATTATGAAGGCTCGATAGGAATCAGAATCATCGAGGCAATGACTGCGTTCGGTTTGGGTTGTGTAAGGGAACCCGGTGCCTGTTCAGCAAATCCCAATCACTCCTCCCACTGCAGGAGAAAGATTGTCCAGAGTCTTCAGTGTTTGAACGGGGCCTTCCTATGGCTTTCCAGGCTTTTCCCCATGGTTCATCTCCTCTCACTCTGGGCAGGGTGCAATGGACGTGACTTTCAAATCGTGTGTGGAAAAACCTTTCAGCTGTTGTCTTTCCTAAAATCCTTCGTGCCTGGTGTTCTTTGTCTGCACTCTCCACAGCAGACACCACCCCCACCCCCACCCCCCCCCGCCCCTGTTCACCTGAGGAATGAACAAGTCAGGCCCAGATGATCACACTTTTTATTTTAGTTTTCATCACCCTGCTGGATTTGGTCTTTCTCTGGGGATTTTCCCATCTCTTTTCAAAAAGCTCAGTCAAGGCTCCAGTTGATGAGGCTTGGTGGCAAGAAGGCTGATAGAAGGCTGGCCCAAAGGCTTTCCTGGAGAGGATTCTGGCTGGCACTGCCCCCACAGGAAAGGGTAAAACTGCCTCTGTGGCTTTCTGAGAGTGCACATGTTTACAGGGGTAGCCAGCGTCACATTTCTCCCACGGAGCAGCTGGGGTTTCAAACTGCTCACCTGTGCATCAGGAACCCAAAGTGGCACCCACAAGGCGTTAGTCCTCCAGAAAGCAAGCTCATAAACCCTAACAACTGGAAGGCCGTGACGAAAGTCAGAATGTCAGTCAGGACCTTTGGAGTCGGCACAGAATGCCACCCCAAACCATCATCGGACCCACTGCCAAGTAAAGTCTAGCGAGTGGGAAGAAATCCATTTTCTAGCGCTGAAACTAGACGTGTGCACAGCCCTCCCTGGCCGAGCACTTCGATGTCACGTTGAGCTCTGCCCGGGGGCAACATGGGACATTGTTTTAGATAGAATTGTCTTGGGTCTGCTCAAGCTGTCCTGAGGGAAGGGGACTCCCGTAGTGAGAGAGACATACAGACTCTCGTGCCCATCCCTTAGGGAATTCACGGGACTCTGGGAACGCAGAGGCTACTCCACCATTGGGATGAAAATCACTCGGCTCCCCCAGTCTTTTGCGTCCAATTTATGTCCAATTTGCAGACTTTCAACATCGCAACCTCACAGTTCATAAAATCAAACTCAGCCTGGGCTAAGTCTCCAGGTAATGGATTTAGGATCACGGGAGGTGTTACCTGCAGTTCATGATGGGTAACTTTCTTGTTAACGAAAGTCCCTTTAGCTAAATGAGTTCCAGGTTTTTAAGTTCCCCCCACCCCCACCCCCTAACCCCTCTCTTTTTTTTGGCACAGGTTTTGGACTGGGGGTGGGGCTGGCGTAGAACTTTATTAGGCTGCACGGGGAGACCTTTTCATTGCAAAGGCAACAGAAAAAGTTGGGGGGGGGGCTACCCTGGGATAAGCCAGTCTTTGTATAAACGGGAGGTGGTGAAAGGAAAGCTGTGTATGGGGGCCCGGGGATCAAGCCACCGGCTCCACTCAGCTACGTAGGGGCTCCGGGAGACCAGCCGGGGGCTCTGAGCGGAGCCCACCATTTCCGCAGGTAACTGCTCTCTGCGGGGAAGGTCCCGGGAAAGAGAAACCACAGAAGCAGAGGGTGGAGGGTCAGGCGGGATACTTAGCGTCTCTTGTCTACTCCACGGGCTCCTGTTCTTAGCAAGGAATTCATTCCCATCTCGACGCCTCAGGGGGATGCTAGCCACACGTCCCCTGGATGAAAGCAGATCAGGTTCAGGTCCTAGAGGTGGGCCGCCGATGCTTGCATCTGAATATGCACACGTACTCATGACTACATGCACGGGGGCCCAAGGCTCGTGCAGACTCGAGAGTCAAGAGGCATAACTCAAGCACCAGGACTGGTTCTTCAACGCAGTCTCAGCAGTTAGACTAACGGGATGTCTCTGTTTATAAGCTAAACCATTGCTCCATAGAAAAAGGTGTCCAAAGTGTCTCACTTAGGGTTCTCTGTTAGCCCTGAAGTTAAGATGAACTATATATATTCTGAGAGCTAAGCATTCACAATTAGGATATATGTGTGTGTATTATATATAATTAATTATATATACAATTAATTTAAATCCAGTAGTTCAATCTTGATAGCTAAATATACTGAAAGTCTATAGTATATTTGTATGTATTATATAAATATATATATACAATAAGGCAGCAAAAATACAATGCATATTTATCATGATATCAAAGATATACATTATATATATATAAATATAGGGGTCCTGATGGCATCATGGTTATTCTTGGATTACTCACATCAAGATTAGCAGTTCAAAACCCACAGTTGCCCCAAGGGAAAAAGGTGAGATTTCACATTCCAGTTAAGAGTGACAATCTCAGAAATCTACTTCTCATGTTTTTATGCATGAATGTTGACTCGATGACTCTGAGTTTTGAGATCAACAGATACACATATGTTGACATGTGCATACATACATAAACATAACTATTAATACCCCAAAACGCAGAATAGTCCATGACATTTTCCATATTCTTGGTCAGCACCATAATTCAAATGCATCATTTTTCCCCTGAACTTTCTTATCCATTCCATCCTTTATCAGATATATATATAGGGGAAGGCTCACTTCATGCTTTGTGGTATAGTTGGTTACAGGTCTGGCTGCTCACATTAAGGTAAGCAGTTCAAAACCACCAGTGGCCCCACTACAGAAAGAGGAGACTTTTTTTTCCAGGAAAGAGTTACCATCTCAGAACCCAAAGGGATGGATCTACCGTGCCCTTGAGTCAGAATTGATTCCATGGCTTTAGGAGAAAGTTTACATAGTAAATTAGTTTTCCAAGTCATCACCCATTCACAAATGTGTTCTCTGACATTGGTTGCAGCCCTAGCCTCGCACCCTAATAAGTCAGCATGATCCCCATTTCCAGCTTGGGTTTCCTGTCTCTTCTTCTGGTTTTCCTGTACCTTTTACCCTGCTCTTCAGTTTTCTGCAAATGGTGTTTGTGAGCTCTCAGATGATTCATTGTTCGGAGAAGCTCCCACTTTTCAGGTATTATGGTTTATTTGATAGGCCTGATCATTATTTGATTGAAAGGAGTTTTCTAAGTGTAGCTTCAGATTCATATTAGAAGCTGGTCTTAGGAAATAGTTTCAGAGGTGCCACCAGATGTTTCTAGACAAGTCTGGAAGTATTATTATTTAAAAAGTTTAATTATGGGCTGAGCCCCGGTGGCGTAAGTGGTTGAGTGCGGGACACGGGCATGGCGGTTCAAATCCAGCGGCAGCTCTCAGGAGCAGCACTAGGTAGCTCCCACAACCACCAGAGGACAGTAATGCAAAAAAAAAAGTTTAATTATGTTCTTTATTTTTATACATTTTAACTAGGATTTTCTGTTCTGGTCCTGATCGGTATGGACCTAGATTCCACCTAGTTCTTTACAGCTCAGGTTAGTGCAGGATTCTATGGACTTTGAGTTCTATGGATTAATTGCTTCCTTGGTCTTCATGTTTCTCTATTCTTCTTTGCTCCAAGTGGGAAGAGATGTACGCTTACTCCTTAGAGAGTCACTCGCAAGCTTTTAAGGACAAAGACACTACTTAGAGATGCAGAATATACCTATCTATATAGATATAAGAAATAGAACGTTAAAGATTCCATTTTACAAATTGACCTACAGATCCCGAGACACTGCTCTTCAACCCTTCAAGTCCAGTAGTTCAATCATGTTATCTAAGTTGTTTCTATAACTGTGTCCCCTATGTGTTCTGTTATACTTGGATAAGTATGCATGTAGAATTTATAAATATGTACATTGAAATACTCCTATCCATACCAATATATGTAAGTGGGCATATAGCGCTGTAAACTCCGCCCACCATTTTCTTTACACCATACATATTTACTTTTGTTTTGACTCACAAATTACTGTTTGTGATTCTAGCTATTGCACAATTATTTAAATTATAGCATTTACCCTAACTACACTTCATTCTTTCAGAACTTTCACTACTTTCCCTTATCTTGGTCCAACTATGCTGACTTTAACCATACATGTTAGACTAAGAGAAACATGTTGACTAAGAGAAACAAATTCATAGGTACCCATATGTGTATAAGAAAGAGCTTTAAGATAATGGTGCCTGATTATCAAAAGATATAGCATCTGGGGTCTTATAGGCTTGAAGATAAACAAGTGGCCATCTAGATGAGAAGCAAGAAAACCCACATGGAAGAAGGCCATCAGTCTGTGTGATCACGAGGTATCTAGTGGATCAGGTATCAGGCATCAAAGAACAAAAAAAAATCATATCATTACATGCTTACCTTCCTGATACATTCAATGAAGATAAAGGTTGCATTAGCAAATGTGGTGAAGAAAGCTGATGGTGTCTGGTTATGAAAAGATATAGTGTCTGGGAACTTAAAGGCTTGAAGGTAAAGTAAAGAAGCAGCCATCTACTAAAGAAGCAACAAAGTCCACATGGAAAAAGCACACCAATCTCTGTGATCACATTGTTGATAGGATCAGGTATCAGACACCAAGAAACAAAAATCATATCATTGTGAATGAGGGGGAGTGCAGATTGGGGTCCCAAAGCCCATCTGTAGGTATCTGGACATTCTCTTATAGAAGGGTCATAGAGAGGAGATGAGTCAGTCAGGGTGCAGTGTAGCAATGAGGAAACATATAACTTTCCTCTAGTTCTTAAATGCTTCTCTCCACCCCCCACCCCATCATGATCCCAACTCGACTTTACAAGTCTGTCTAGACCAGAGGAGGTACACTGGTACAGATAGGAATTGGAAACACAGGGAATCCAGGACAGATGATCCCTTCAGGATCAGTGGTGAGAGAGGTGATACTGGGAGGGTGGAGGGAAGATGGGATAGAAAAGGCGAACTTATTACAAGGATCTACATATAACCTCTTCTCTGAGGGATGGACAACAAAAAGCATGTAAAGGGAGATGTCAGAGGTGTAAGATATGACAAAATAGCAATAATTTATAAATTATCAAGGGTTCTTGAAGGAGAGGGGAGCAGGGATAGAGAGGGAAAAGTGAGGCGCTTATACCGAGGTCTCAAGTATAAAGCAAATGCTTTAAGACTGATGATGGCAACAAATATACAAATGTGCTTGACACAACGTATGTATGTGTGAACTGTACTAAGAGTTGTGGGTGCGCCCAATAAAGTGATTTTTTTTTAAAAAGAAAGAGCATTATATACAAGAACAATTGAATATTGAGAAAGTAGCCCAGCCCAGTCCAGATCAAGTCCATAAATCCGATGTTAGCCTATATATCTGATATCAATTTATAAATTCCCCGTCAGACTCATGCAACACATGCAATGATGCAGGAAGATGACAGGCCAGTGGGTGGAAAGTCTGTGGCTCCAGTGGCAGGTGGAGAATCTGCACTGTCAGGGGTCTCCATGTGGCTCCTTCAGCTCCAGGGCACTAGCATAGCTCCATGTACTTGTCCCCGGGAATGTCTCACAGTGAGTGAGCCTGACAACACATCCAAAGCAGATAAGTTTAAGCCTTCCAGGCCATACTCACATCTAAGGAGCATTGCTTCTCTCCTTTTCCAAGTTAGATCTGTCTGTTATTCTGGCAGGTCATGGTACTTTTAATATTTTTTTGTCTACCCATAATTCATATGCATCCATTCTTCTTTGATCTTCCTTAGTCATTTCTCCAGCTTTCAAATGCATATAAGCCCATTAAAAACATTGCTGCTTGGGTCAGGCTCACCTTAGTCCTCACAGTGGCATCTTTGCTCTCTGCCTCTTTGAAGAGGTCTTTTGCAGTAGTTTTCCCATTGCAATTCATTGTTTGCTTTCTTGACCAGTGCTATCCAGGTGTATTGATTATGGATCAAGTAAAAGGAACATTCTGGACAACTTCAAACATTTCTCCTAACACCATGGTGTTATGTCACGGGCCCGTTGTGAGCAGTTCTGTCCTCTTTCAGGCTGAAATCTCAGATCTTCATGAGGAAGTATTTCAGGTCCTTTGCCCTTTCAGCTGTCAGGGTTGCTTCATCTACATATCGCGGGTTGTCAATGACCCTACTTCCAATTCTGATGCTCTCTTCTTCATAGAGTTCAGCTCTTGGGGTATTTGCTTGGTATACCAATTGAAGAAGGATGATGAAAAGATAAAATCAATCACTTATAAACATCAAAGTGCATTTCTTTCTATGAGTGGTCTGATACAATATTTGCCCTTTTAGGGGTGGCTTATTTCACACAGTATAATGAACAGAATGATGATGGGGATTTATTGTGAAGCTAGTTTAAGGAAATTGATGAGTATATTGGTAGAGAAAATGCCAGGTGAGTTGTTACCATATTTCTGTTCATCAGGATAATGTACCTACTGATATGTGGAGGGTAGCAAGGGACAGTCCTATAAGAGTTTCACTGGGAACCTTTATTCCATGGAAGCTGTGGTCCCGATCCTGTCCCCTCAGAGTTCTTTTTGCTCTCTGAACTGATAAACATTTATGAGGAACACCATTTGAGTTACTCAATGATGTCAAATCAACATTGGCTGTATCAAAGGGTTCAAACATGCCTATGCTGTGTGGCCGGGGCAGAATTGATCAATGTTTTTCTTCTGTTGTGCATAGGGTCACTATGTCTCAGATCTGACTCAATGACACCTAACAAAAACAGCAAAAAAAAAAAAAGCCAAAATTGCCGATGTGAAGTGTTATAAATCAGAAAGCATAGAATTCTTTGGGGAGAAGGGTGAGGGTCATCACCGTCAAAAGTGCATAGGGCTAAGAGGGGATACCCAAATTAAACTACAATAAAGCTCTGCTGGGGGGAACCTTCAGAGTACGCACTATTACCTTCCAGATGAGAATTGAACAGCTCACTCTGAGTTAGTGCATTCAGTCATGTCACCTGGGAAGCTTCTCTCTGGTCACAGTGACTTTTTTTCTTCAAAGCATTTTCACCTGAACAATGCTTTTTATGATGACTGATTTAAGAGAACAGCATATGATTGTGAAATTTTGTTTCCTGCTTTGGAAAAATGCCACAGAAACTGTTGTGATGTTGAACACAACATAGGACAGCACTAGGGGGAAAAAGCAAGTATACAAGTGGCTTTCATTTCTAAAAAGGTGAAATATTGATTGATAACAAACGTCACTCTGGGCATCCATCAACATCCCAAATGAATGAAAATGTCTGCTCAGTGCACTTGGAGTTCATTTCAAGGTCAGACTGTTCATCAAGCTTTCTATTTAGAGGTTGTGAAAAGATTGCAAAATAGTGCATGACAGAAAAAGGCCTGTTTTTTGACAGATGGGAGACTGGTTTTGATACCAAAACAACGCACCTGCTCAAGCAGCCATCTCAGAGTGCTAACTTTTGGCAAAAAAGCAGCATGCCTCTCTTGTCCCATGCATCTGACTCACTTGATCTCGCTCTACGTGATTCTTTTTGTTTCCCAGAATGCAAAGGGACATCAAAGGACAGTGATTTGACAAAGAAGAGGTGAAAAAAATCCAGGGGTGGTGCTGTCAGTTATCCAAACAGATGAGTTTGAAAAGTGTTTCTAAGAATGGAATCTCGAGCCCTGGTGGCCTAGTGGTTGTGTGAGGGACTGTGGCTCACAAGGTTGACAGTTCAAATCCAGCTGCTACTCTCCAGGAGCGAGGCTGGGCTTCCTACTCCCACCAGGGCAATGAAGCCACAAAAAAGAATGGAATCTCAGATTTGACAAATGAGCATCTTGAAGGTGATAAGAATGTTTTATAAGAATTTTTAAATAAATAGCTTTGAAAAAAATTCTGTTATTTTTGGGGGGAGCACCCCTTTTGAGATGGAGGATATCTTGATTAATAGCTTCACATTTTGATTTTATTGTTTAATGAGGGTGCTTATGCAAAAAAGATACTTATGCTTTTATAGCAATACTTTTGTGTTTTTCACATATATGTGTAATATTTATGTATATATGTCTGTGTACATGTGAGCCATGAGATATGTATGTGATACACACACACGCATTTGACTGTGTCTCCAACTCCACATAGGTAAAATAGAGATACTGCTATCGGGTCAATGGATTGTTGTAATATTAAGAATATTACATGTAAACTTTGAACATAACTAAAACAAGAAAAAAAGTCATCATTAAGTCAATGCTGATCGATGTCAATCCCAAATGTCACAGAGAACTTTCCCATAAGGTTTTCTGGCCACAGCCTTTCCAGCAGCTAATAGGCAGGCCTTTTTTCATTGGCTGGGTGAAGTTTCAACCACCAACTTTTATGTTTGTGCTTGAACAGTAATGATTTAGCCCCACCCAGATGTCTCTCCTAGACAAAACATAGACAATTTTTATTTTAATACATTTTAATTAGAATGATTCTCTGTGATATAATTCTTGCCTCTTGTTTTCAGACAGAGTCTGATGAGAAAGCAATATCTAATTTAAATATGCTATATAAACTCATTTAACCCCTTCACTATAATCAAAACACTTAACAATATAACACTCAGACTTGAAAAGGGGCTCCAAGGAAATATAAATATGCTTAGATATGTGGGAAATATATGATGAAAATTCAGGACTCTCAGATGACTTGACACTGATTTAATCATCTGGAGAAACTACTCCATAGAAGAATCAGAACGTAAAACTTGATGGTTTGCTGGAATCTTCTCTTGCTGATGTCATTTTTCTTACTTATTTACTCTGCATCTGATCTTTGGTTACATTTTGGTTTTCATGTCTTTGATCTTTCTGGATCATAGAAGTAAAGTAATAACGAAGAATATATCCACTGGTTCAGTTCCTAGGGTCTTGTGCTTAAGTAGATTTCATTTAAAGGGGCTACCATGGAGGGCCCCAGTTTCGGTGTTCCACTTGTTGAATTTGAAGGAAAGGTTATTGGAAAATTTAAGCTGCATCTTAGTCATGTGCCCTTTGGAAATTAAACTGCTAGCTCAGAACTTGGACTCCAGACTTCGGTCTTTTTGGTTTGTGTGAAGCTTCTAGAGGAGGATACTGAGCCAAATGTGGTGTTCTGGGTGGGAAGAGTGGTTAGTCTGGACCCAAAACACCTTCCCCTGCCATGTGCTCTGGGTATCTCACAGTTTGCCTTTACAAGCCAAGCTCCAGAAAATGTCTACAAGATGAGGTTGGGATGATTTTACGGTGGCAGCAATGTTCTATTTTAAAAACAGATGGGGGATCCTTAGGTGTTCAAGGTTTGGCAAAATAACTTAGCAAAATAATTTAGATTTAGAAATGTGGAAGACACCTTGTCCTTAGGATACTTGTCGCTTGCTTCTGTCAACAACATGCCATGTGAGCTTAAAAAATCATAATGCTACTGAGTTTAACTTAGCAAAGCTTTATTGGTTCAAGACAATGGATGGATAGATATTAAAAAGGAAGAAGCAAGGTTATAATCATTTGTCACTGACACAATGATTCTTTTTATCTGATTATTTATTAGACAAGTGCCTACATATAAGCAAATATGGGCACTACCTATTCTATCATTTATCATTAAATGATGTGGTCTTTGGATTATTTTCTATAGTTCTTATGGATATGAAGTCATTTACTAAATCCTAGTTTTACCACTTACTATGATGTTTGTCTACTGACTTGTACCTGCTTACCTAACTACCTACCTATCTATCTATCATCAGTGTTGTCAGTAAGTACACTTTTCTTCTTGAATGATCCCTGAGAGATCATCGAGAGCCATGGTTCTCAGCCTTCCTAATCCGCGACCCTTTAATACAGCTAATCATGTTGTGGTGACCCCTAACCATGAAATTATTTTTGTTGCTACTTCTTAACTATAATTTTGCTACTGTTATGAATCATAATGTAAATATCTGAAATGCAGGATGCATTTTGAACATAATTAAAGCACAATGATTTATTACAAAAGTACGCAATTATACATAGTGAAATATTTATTTCAAACTCCAAATAAATGAATTTTTTTTCTTGAAGCATGGTGTAGCATGGGGAACAGTCTTCATGCTGGGTATTCTTAGGTGGGCATATCTTCATGTGGGTGGACCCGCTTGAAGGAGGAGTGGTGTCTCGGTTCTTAAGACCATCAGATATATGTGTTTTCCAATAATCTTCAGTGACCCTGGTGAAAGAGTTGTTTGACCTTCAAAAGCAGGCATGACCCACATGCTGAGAATCACTTATGTACAGTATCACAGAACCAGAATTTCAAATCCTCAATTCATAGTAAACATCTAGTAAGTAGATGATTACTATGTGCTTTCCTCAAAAAGATATAATTTGACTCTTCTAGAAAAGTTTCAGGGTCATTTGATATGCCAAAGTGATTACATGTATTCATGAGTGACTTGCCCCTGTACAGTATCTTTCACTATGTATAGACTTGTATGGCAAACTGAGTAGAAGCCCCAGAGATAATTTATGCCAAATTAAGGGGGTCAATGACTCATAATTAATTTGATAGCACTGAGCATGATAGATCTAGCCGTGAAGGTTCCAATACTTCTGCGATGTAAAAGAAAGGATTGTAAAAAGACCAATGACAAAATACACAAAACTTTTGAACCTAACAATTGATAATAACTAATTGTCCAGGTTTAAATCACAAAATATCAAGTAAACTGATCATGAAGATATGAATCAGTCCCTAGGAGATTTTCTCTTTTCTTCTTGTGTGATGTTAGGTATATGTACATATAAGACTGACGATGGGGAAGGTAAGAGCTTACTGCTCTGAGGTGTTTGATTTGATACTGCCAATGACAAAATACATTCGACTTTTGTTCTTTGGGGTTTCCCAATGGTCAATGTCTGAGAAGCTTTGATGAAATAAGCTATATGTACTCTTTAAAACCATGTATCTATATGCTAAGAATGCTGTGTGTGGTGTACATTTTGAGTCTTCAAAGTTTAAAATATTTTTTCTAAAATTGTTTTGTTCTTCCTAATTAAAGGCTTTTCTTTAAATTAAATAAGCATATCTGAATTGTGGGTATTCAGTTATCACGGGCTCTCTTTACCATAAAACTAGATTCAATATTGTGTACCTAAAAAGCATATAGACAAAGCATCTGATCTCCTGTTTAATATTCCTCTCAAAGTCACTGCCTGTTAGTTGATTCTGACTCAGAAGGAGCCTATAGGGCAGTACAGAATTGTCCTTGGGAGTCTCTGAGATGGTAACTCTACGAATGGAGAAATCTTTGTCTTTCTCCTATGGAGAAGCTGGTGGTTTTGAACTGCTGACCCTGTGGTTGGCAACCCAATGAGTAACCACTAGGTCACCAGCACATCTCAAAAATTCTCTCTAGTAATCTTATATTTTAAAACTTTAGGACACTTTTCCTAAAAAGAAGAGCCAAAATTCTATTTATAGTGTATTAACTAAAATATCTATAAGTAGAATATTAGGACCATTAACGAGTAAAAGTGCCCCCATTCACTTTCATACTTAAAAGTGATATATGTTTTTTGGGTTTTTTTTTTTGTTTTTTTTTAAAAGCGATATATGTTGAATCAGTTGAGACTTCTTTTTCTGCAGAGTTGGAAATGCTGTGATAGCATGGTGATGCCTACACAGGTTTAAAAGAAAAATTATTTGAAAACAATTAATTAATTAATCAACCTATTATTATTACCCCTTCACCAGCCTCTGTATCCATGCCTTAATCATGTACCTTCTTTCTGGATATATATATATATACATACACATATAGATATGTATATTATATATGTATATATATCTTGTATACAATGGGATTTTTGTAATTTGATGAATTTCATGTTCAGAAGATGACTGACACTGACTAGCCTAAGTAAACTAACACTCCATAAGTAACCCATTTATAAAATTCTCCTCACCTAGCAATGCATTTGAAATTTTCTAATTTGATTAGAATTTAGATTTTGTTTTGCCTCTTTTCTCTTACCATTCTGGATTTTTTTTTAACAATTACTGTAAACAGAGAAAAACCCAACTGATTCTAGCCTTCCATCATCTCACAACACTTTCATTTGACAGTTGGAACCCATAAACAACTCGGAAAATGCATAATTTGGTGGAAGAATGCTATACAGACTTGAAATGGCCCAGTCATGGAAACCTAAGCCTGAAGAATTCCCCAAACAGAATATGCATGGCAGGTTTTAAATTTACTTTAGTGTCGGCCTTTCTCCACCTAGTTCTTGTGACTATATTTTTCTAAATGAATTTCACACCTAATGGGACTAAATCTTGGTCATTTTTTCTCATTCACCGGTTTACTTTTAATCTAAACTGAGGATTATCAAACACATTCGGGGAGTAGTCCAGACCCACACAACTGGGGAATGTTTGGGGAGAAAAATCAACCCTAAATTGGACATCCAGTGCAACATAAAACAAGAGAAACCCACAATGAGGTTTTCTGGTCTGGGGACCTAATGGAAATGACTTCGGACACAATTTATGAGACTTCTTTCCACGAAGCAGGAGTCTCCTTAAGACAGAATCAACAGCTAGAATTTGTCGTGGCTTGTATTACATTTTCCTTTCAGCTTGTCTCATTCTTTATCATTTTTTTCTCCATTTAGTTTAATAATATGCAAGGATCTGAATGTGCGATGCTGTCATACTTTCCACCAAGCTTCAAAGAAAGAAAAAAAAGCAGAATGAAGCTTGTTGTAAACTTTTATTTCCATCTTCTGCTTTATGTAACCTGATTTTAGTAGCTCCAGTAAAATGTAACCACATAAACCAACACGTAATTTGGTCTAAATGACGAAAGAAATCCAATAATAGCTCAGAAACAAACAAATTTGGAAAGTGCGTGTCTGCTTCTACCTTAGACGTGGGCCAGTCACAATTTTTCTTTTGTTGGCAGGAAAAAGGGAGAAAGGAATAGAAGTGGGCCTTATTTCTAGCCGCACCTGAGCAGTCACATCTGAGTAATTATTTCTGTAGGATCTATAACTGTCACATAAAAATCGCAAAGTAAAATGAATTTTCTAGTGAGATACCTTGCTGAAGTCTCAGTAGTTACTTTATTATTACTAGTCGTCTGGATTTTCCTATCAAGTTTATTAGAAATGCAATTTACTAGAAATAGTGAATTTCTCCACACACTAATACAATTATCATAAATTTTAATTGCATGCTTTAATAACACATGTGCTTATGCATATAAAATACATATTGTTGCACTTAACCTATGCATATGTTTAAAATCAAAGCAGAGAATTTTAGCAGATGAGTGAATAAACTAGCATTTATTGAAAGTCTTCTTTGTACGATGAGTGGGAGTCAACCCTAGAATCTTAGATTTGATTTTAGATTTTTATCCCAGGATATATACAACATGGCTTCAAAAGATTTATGGAAAAATTCCATTATCTTTCAAGTCCATATTTCCAAGATATTTTTGAAGTTCCCTTCTACTTCTTCAATTTGGTATTACAGAGTAACAGATCTACTCCATATTCTAGTGGTTTTAAAGAACAACCACTTTATTTTTCTAATCTGGGTTCTGATATTTGGAGAGCTACCTATAAGCAAAACCTGTCTGCCTCAATGGTGTCAGCTATGTTGTTTAAAACCAGCTTTAGGACTAAAAACTACCAATCTCGGTAGCCCATAAGAAGGTAAGTTAAAAAAAAAAAGTCTCACTACTAGGTTTCCAATTCATACATGTACAGGTTTATCCCAAACAAAATGTGTTTAAACATGTCTCTGTGGTCAATTGATGGCTGTTAGGATGCCTTCAAGGGAAGGTTTGATCAAAGCAGTGGCTTCTGAGGGGATCTCAGAAGCTTTAAGCTCATTTAATTCAAGGTGGGAAGGTCACTTCAGAAGGTTATGATGACCAGTTTTTGAAACCCAAAAGGGAAAATCTTGAAAAATTCTCTCTAAGGAAAATAGACAATCAGGGTTGTTGATGATGAAGATGTTTTTAGAAAATTGAAAACTCTCTGTGATAAGAAAGTTCAGGAGAGTTTTGTTTTCCCCTCAAGACTATGCATCTATTACTACTGTTCAGCAAGGATTGTCCAATGAGGTGGTGGGAAACTTTACCATCCACCTGACATCCTTGACTTGTGTCCTTCAGACTATTTTTTTTTCTCCCCAAATTCAAGAACAAAACACTTGAGTCCCTCAAGGATGTCAAAAATGCATTTTGAATTGGTACAAATGGAATTGGTACAGCAGTGGAGAGAGTAGATGGAGATTGTTGAGATATAAAAGTTTCAAGCGCTAGACTCAAAAGTTGCAAGGTGTTGCTTCTGCTCCAATTTCTTGAGTAGAACAGGGGCCTGCTCAAGAGCGTTAATACGCTTGGTGTTGCCTTTCACAGGAGACTATCAATGTATCACAAAAGGACCCAGACACAAATGCCGGCACAAGTTTATCCATAACTGGAAACTACCCAAATGCCCTCCAATGGATGAATGGTTCAGACAAAAACAACAAAGCTCTGTACATTCCAATTGTGGAATGTGACTCAGCAATAAAAATAATGGATTCTTGGTAACAACTTGATGTACTTGAAGGGAATTTGCTAACTTGAAAAAAACAGGAACCGATTTTAAAGGATATGTATTACATAAGTCCATTGATAAATCATCTGTGAAAAGTCATTCCAGAGATGGAGAGCAAACAAGTGGCTAACAGGGTTTCTGTATGTCAAATGGGTGTGTATGGCTGCATAGAGACTAGCAGGGAACCTGTGTGATAGTGCAGTTGAGTGACATGAGTGTGGCCATGACTATAGAAACCACATGTGATAAAGTTCTAGAAAGACAGAGACACACATACAATGAGTGCATGTAGAACTGGTGGCACCTGGCAGATGAAATCAATGTCAGTGTCCTGGTTGTGATGTGGCTTCTCTTATCCAAGATGTAGACTTAGGAGCAGGTGAGGTAAAGAGCATGCAGGGCCTCCCTATACATAACTGTCCAACTTTCTGTGTGCTAGTCATTCTTTCCAAATAAAGCTGCAGCAGGGTGTAACAGGCTGGGATTTTGAAGAAGGAAGAAGTTGTTTGTGGAGACGAAGAGTCTTGACTCAAATCTAGGGACCTCGCTTGTAGCAATTGTGACACCCAAACCATACTTTGCCTCTCTGATCTCAATTTTTTTCACTTATATCATTTCGATAATAATAGCACCCACCTCACCAGCTTTCTATGAGGACTACATAAAAGTATCTATGCAGAGTAATTACAACAGCACCCAACATCTCTAAAGTCCTCAGTAAGGCCTACTAATGTTACACAATCCCTGACACTTGAGAAAGTCGTAGCTGCTACATTGATGGGCATGCAGGTTTCAATTGATTCTTGGTTGAATAATAGCTTAAATACTTGATACTGTGATTTCTGTAATTCTTTACCAGTGAGGCAAATTGCTTCTATTTGCTCTATTGTACTGCTATTCATATTAAAGTCCAGAATACATGCCAAAGGGAAATATATTTGAGATGATATATTTATGCCTATGTCATCTGAATCTATATCGATAACATCTATATCATCCATACCTATATCATCTATCATCCATTTATCTATCTATCTATCTATCTAATTAATTACTGTGGCTTGTTGTTAGGTGTCTTGAGATCAGTTCCAACTCTAGAGACCCCATGAACACCTTCTTGACCTACATCATCCTCACAATTACTAGCTCACTGTTCCAGTCATTGTGTCCATCCATCTTGTGGGTCTTCCTTTTTTTCACTGCTCCTCTACTTTACCAGGGGTAATGTCCATTTCCAGAGACTGGCCTCCCTTGGCAACTTCCCCAAAGTATGTGAGATGAAGTCTTGACATCCTGGCATCTAAGAAGCATTCTGGGTTTTCTTCTTCCAAGACAGGGATGAAGTACTAATGTAGGCTATATAATGCCAAAAGAAGACATTCCATTTCAGATAGGAACTGATTTGATAAATATCAGAACCAAATGCTATAACAATAAATATTCTAACTTTATGAAAAGTCCTATAACATCCTCCTTGGTGATCAGTCACTTAATATTTCTCAGACATTGTTGATTTTCAGGTGCAAATGCAAGGAAACCTAGCTGTATTCAAATATTGAGCTCATTTTCTTGACCTTGAAATGAATCATGGTTTGTGAGCTGGAAAAGGTGAAAAGTCAATTGGTAAGTGGATGGCTTCACCACTCATCTGCATGATTGCACAGAGGCATCTAGTTAACTATGACACTCCTCATCACTCCATAAATTTAAAGCAATCTATAAATAATGACTTGTACAAAATGAGATGGGAGAATGGCATTTCAGGAGGTGAGGAGATAGGGACAATGAGAGGCTCCATAAAGACATACAAGGTGACTGGAATAATTTTGCATAATTACTATTTAACTATGGGACAACTAGGAAAAAACCTGATATAGCCCCCAAATTACATACATTTCAAAAGGAAATCAAGATACAAGTGATCCACTTTAAGGAATAGTCTGAAGTCAGACTACATGAGTCAGCATCATGCTTTATTTTCTGCAATATGAGCTGCAATTAATTCTTCCTTAAGTAAACACACCGAGTAAAATTTCATTATGCCAACATCTCACAGGAAAGTAGGATCTGCTGACCTGCTCTTTCTTTACTTACTTAAGCCCTTATAATTAATTCTGGATTTGTGCTATTTGCTGGCCAATGTTACAGTCACCTTACTAACTCTTTAAGCAATTTGAGAGCTGTTGGAGCTCACAGGAGACAAAGAAGGCTGGGGGTGATAGCCTACAATTTTAATCTAATCCTTATTTTCAAAAGTTTTATTTTCTCATGTTGCAGTATTTTATTTTAGCCAACTAATTAAATGTTAATGTCCTCACTTGGTTCCCAACAGTCATTTCAAGTTTAGGTTTCAGCTAGACAGATGGGGCAGCATGAATTCATCCACCATATAGCTGAATATCCATCATTTTATCTTTTGTACATGTTCTCAGTTTTAACACTCACAATTATTGTATTATATTGGCCAGATCTAAATTAGTAAGGCAGACAGATGCCTGTAAGCTCCCCACTTTTTTTTTAAACCTTCATTGGTGATGTTATTTCTTTCTCTCATCAGGCAATGGCAGAAATCACTGATTTTAGCTAATGGTCCCTCATGGAAGGTACTACCAATGTATTCGTGAGGACTCAGGGCCTTCTTGGGGATGCTCCTCACTCTGATCATCCAAGCAATGCCTTAAGTAAACAACAACAGCAAATTGCTACTGTGTTAGTCCTGGTAGGCTAGAGGAACAAATTTCATAGACACACATATGGATATAAGGAAAAGGTTTATATACAAGAGGAACAGGATATTGAGCCCAGTTCAGTTCAAAGTCATAAGTCTGATATTAACTCATATGCCCGAAATCAGTCTATAAAGTCTCCTTCTGACTCATAAAGTCACAGGTCAGTGGGTGCAGAATCCCACATGGCTCCTTGCTTCCCGGACTCAGGATGCATCAATAGCAGAAGCAACTCATCGCTGGCAGAGGTCTCCATGTGGCCGCCCCAGCTTCAGAGGTCTGGCTCCATCAGGGCAAAGCCTTGTGGTCTCTCCGCCGGCTCCTCCAGCTTCTCGGATGCTGCCATCTTGTCTTGTCGCTGGTTAATCGTCTCTGAGACTAACTCCCAACGACTGGGGAAGATAGTTTCTCATCTTTACGAGGGGAATATCGCAAGATTTCCCAGAAGTCTCAGGAGAAAGCCATGCCCACACAGAGGCCTCCTTGGCTACTCAATGGCTATCTCCAGATTAACAGGCTAGACTCCACCCCTACATTTCAATCATAAAATTAACATAAGCACATGACTGTCACAAGGTCATTGCAACTCAGAGGAACGTTATACAGTTTCTGATGTGAGTCATCAAGAAACGCCTCCATTTCCATGTAGGGGTAGATATTCTGCAGCATCCTGAAAAGTACACAAAAGTCAAATATGAACCCACCAGAGCGCATCACAACTGGTGCAAAGAAGAACGAGTAGAGAGGTCCTTCATCAGTGAGACGTGATTCTGCTCTTTGATGAAGACAATCCAGTGCACAAAATCTGGAACCAGACATATTTTTGTAATTGGGTGATACATTGTACTTGTCAATAACCATCTTCTGTAGTCACCCTCGTAGGGATTGTGATCTGAAGAGAGCCAACAGGACCAAGTGGTAAAATCCCTACACAGTCGAGTCTCAAGAACTGAATGTCATCAATTCCATTTCCAATGTCAGCTGTGTTACTCCTGAGAAGACATGCTTCCTGCCTGAAAGAGCACCTGCTTGTGGCAGATTGACCAGATGGTTGGACCAACCACCTGGTGATAGAATTTTAAGCCAAAGATGTAAAATGGACCTGTAACCTTGCTTTATCTGTCTCTCTCAAAGCAGTCAGGAGGTTTGAACCACAGACCTTGCAGCTAGTTGACCAACCCCTCACCCAGAGGTCCGCCAGTGCTCCTTAGATAGTGTGTCACCAACAGTGTAAAATCAGCACCTCCCTCCACTCTGGAGGTTTATAGTGACATCATGTACCCTATTCTGAGAATTGAACATGACAAACTTCTAATAATTTTATTCTTTCTTGATGTAAATGAGGGATTTTCAGATGAGCATTTTGGCAACAAAATAAAAATAGAACAGCAAAAACAATAAACAACTAAATCATAATTACATAGTCCACATCTCACATGGAGGTTCATCATTATTAAGAAACCTCCTTTTCCATAATATTTATCAAATGTGTACTTATCATTGAAGGTACGGTGTAGAAGGCTATTATGTTCAAAACTCTATGATTTTGAAAATATCTAGAATTAAGAGAATCTTAGGGCTGAAAGGACTAGGTTCAGTTTTAGTTTCTTAGTACGAATGCCAAAACTTTTCATAATTTGGTCAGAAACACACTGAAGAAAATAAATATTTCTCTTCAATCAGATCCATAAATCTCCAGATATTCTGCCCCTATATTTTGTTTGTATTGCTTCAAGGCCTGGATTATTTTTTCAATTACCCTATATTACCCTATAAACCAACCCAAATAATAGCTGAAGCACCTCATTTTAGCACAAAATGGCATTAAAAATCTGTTGAAATTATGTGGTAGAATTGGGGTCATGATAGTGGGTGGGAGGTAGCATGAGAACTAGAGAAAGGTTGCATATTTCATAGCTCCTACCCTGTATCTTAACTGACTCATCTCCTCCTTGTAACCCCTGTGCAAAAGGATGTCACCTCACCTATTGATGGGCTTTGGGTCCCCAATCTGTACTCCCCTTCATTAATAATAATATAATTTTAGCTCATTGATGCCTGACACCGGATCCCTTCACCACCTCATGATCACACAGGCTGGTGTGCTTCTTCCGTGTGGGCTTTATTGCTTCTGAGCTGAATGGCCGCTTGTTTACTAAGCCTTTAAGTCCCTAGATGCTATATCTTTTCAGCTAGACCAGGAGATGTACAGTGAAGTTGGAAACATGGGAAACTTAGTATAGATGATCCATCAAGACTATTAATAGGAGTGGTAATACCAGGAGGGTGGAGGGATGGAGGAATAGAAAGGGAGAGCCAACTTCAGGGATCTACACGCAGCCTCCTCTCTGGG
The DNA here is from genome assembly GCA_004026705.1 of Nesogale talazaci. Classification (NCBI taxonomy): domain Eukaryota; kingdom Metazoa; phylum Chordata; class Mammalia; order Afrosoricida; family Tenrecidae; genus Nesogale; species Nesogale talazaci. Next base: position 20,321 of record PVJH01011939.1, on the reverse strand, counting down.
GCACGGACAACAGGGAAGTGAGTGTTGGGACACATTTAACAGGGAAGTGAGTGTTGGGACACATTGTACAGTGTACAGGATGGAAAAATAATTTGTAAATTACTAAGGGTTCAAGGGGAAGGGGGGAGGAAGGGAAATATAGGGAGCTGATAATGGGGGCCTAGAGGGAGGGAGAATGTTTTGAGAGTGATGATGGCAATGGGTGTGTAAAAGTACAACTGATGTTGTTAGGGATTGTGATGGGAGTTGTTTGGGCCCTCCAATAAGTTGATTCATTAAAAAAAAAAAGGGGGGGGAGGGGAAAGGGGAGTTTTTGTTTTTTTTTAAAGAGGAGCTTGTACCAAGGGCTCAAGTGGAAAATGTTGGGAAATGTATGTGGAAACATGTATGCAAATGTGCTTTATACAAATGATGTACTGAATGTTGTAGTAGCTGTAAGAGCCCCCAATAAAATTAAAAAAATAAACCTCAAAAAAAAAAAGATTGCATAACAGCACAGGTAGTACATTAGGGTGATTTCGTGGTTTTAAATATATTATATGAGGTCACATGAGCATATTACAACAGAAAGTCTCATACATTTTCTTTAATAAAGAAAATGTTATCATTTAAAAAAATCTGTTGAAAAACTCAGTTTATGCATGAGTATATATGGTACTCTTTCAAAAGACACATTTTCCTTTCTTGGAGACCTATAATACTAACCATGTATCAGACATATTTTCCCTCCTACTTTCAAAACACGCAGTCTTTCTTACCAGTCATTGGAATATAATGAACTTTCATTACAAAAATTGCAGTAATGACCCTTGATAGGGTGAGATTAAATGTATCTTTCTTGTTTTCCTTAATAGACTGGTTTTCTTTCATCTACCAAGAGGTTGAAGATTCTTTTGGGACAGATCTATTCTTTATAGTTGTGAGATATGTGTAAGATATATGACAAAATTTACATATTAAACCAGTATGCTGTGTATGTATATGTGTGTGTGATTCTAAACAGCTTTAGAAAGTGCTAGGTAATAGTTGCTTATAGAGATTGACTACTGATCTATATAGTCTCCTCTTCCTCCTTTCCACAAAAGGAGCACCCAATCTAGTACATACTTAAGGAGGGTTTCTGCTGCTATGAGTTGGTTCCAACTTCTAGGAACCCTGTGCACAGCATATCAAATCACTGTCCAATCCTGCATCATCCTCACAGTATTCCCTGCACTTGAACCCATTGTGACAACCACTGTAGCAGTTCACGGCATTGCTATTCTTCCTCTTCTCTGCTGACTCCATCTTTTATCCAGGGACGGGTCCCAGTGAATAACATTCTCAAAGTACCAATGAAATGAAGCCTCCCCTTCTCATTTCTATGGTGCACTCTAGTTATACTAGCTCTAAGACAGATTTGTTTATTTTAATGGTAGTGTGTGATCTGTTCAGTATTCTTTGCCAACACTTTGATTCAATTGCATTTATTCTTTTTTGATCTTCTTTCTAAATTTCCCAGCATATAAGACAATTAAAAATTGTATAGCTTAAGTCAGGCTCAATGAAAAAATGGGATGGAGGCCACATCTCTTCCCTCTGTCTACAAGAGGGAAGAGAAGCCATTTCTAAACCAGGCCAAAGCCAATTGCCACAAGGCAAAGGTCAGACAAAACTCCACCTCCTATTCTTAATTTCTCCCTTTGTAGACACCAACCATTCCTCTCACAGAAGTCCACACTTCTGCCCTGGATTCCATAAGCTATTTCAATGGCCACACAGAACTCACGGACAATATTTAGCATTGTGGAGGTTTATGGGGGAAGTTAACAGGTTATGAACCACGATATCATTGCTGATGTCAGATGGATCTTGGCCAAAACACAGAATACCTGAAAGATGTTTACTTGTGATTCATTGACAATGTTAAGATATTACAATGTGTGGATCATAACAAACTATGGATAGCTTTAAAAGCATGGAATTCCAAAACCCTTCACTGTGCTCACAAGGAACTTTTACATGTATCAAGAGACTGTTGTGCAGACAAAACAAGGGAAGAACACATGCTTTAAATTCAGGAAAGTTTGGTGCCATGGTTGTATCTGATCACCATATTTATTCAGTCTGTATGCTGAGCAAGTAACCAGAGAAGTAGGATTATACAAAGAAGCACGTGGTATCAGGATTGGAGGAAGGCTTACTGACGACATGGGATATGCAGGTGACACACTTTGCTGGCTGGATGAGGTTGATGAAGAATGAAGATTGCAGCCTTCAATATGGATTACATCTCAATGTAAAGAAAACCCAAATCCTTATAATTGAACCAGTGAGTAACATAGTGATAAACTGAGGAAGAAGTTGGAGCTGTCAAGGATTTGGGATTTTGTCTTAATGGACCCCAAATCAGCGTTCATGGAAGCAGGAATAAAGAGATCGTAGGGAAAATCTGCTGCAAAAGACTTCTCTAAAGTGTTCAAAGGCAAGTTGCATCTGACCCAAGCCATGGTATTTTCAATTGCCTCATGTGCGTGTGCAAGTTGAATATTGAGTATGGAAGACTAAAGAAGAATTCATGTCTTTGAATGTGAATTGTGAAGAATATTGAAAGTACCATAGACTGTCAGAAGAACAAACTAATCTGTCTTGAAAGAAGTACAGCCAGAATGCCACTTAAACAGTGCCCAGACGTCCCGCTTTTAGCGGGACAGTCCGGATTTTAAACAATTTTTCCCATGTCCCATGGCGTTTTAAAAAAGTCCCCAGCTTTTGAAAGCATGCATGGCAAGCTAGGGAACTGCAGGAGAATGAGAAGGGAATATGCCCCCTCTACCCCCTTGCCTCCACCCACCCCCCCCGACCCTGGTCAATGGTATCCTGCTTTACCAATGTTAAAATCTGGTCACTTTAAAAATGGCAAGACTTTGTCTCACATACTTTGGGCATACTGTCAGGAGGGACCAGTCCCTGGAAAAGGACCTTATGTTTGGGACAGTAGAGGGGCACAAGAAAGAGGAAGCCCTTAGTGAGATGGATTGACCCAGTAGCTGCAACGATGTGCTCAAACATAAGTCCAAAGGTGAGGAGGGCTTTGGGTTGGACAGTGCTTTTTTTCTGTTGTATGAAGGTTCGCTAGGAGCTCATATTTTGGTTTTGTTGTTGTGAGGTACTATGGAGACATTCCTGACCCATAGCTACCCTATGCTCAACAGAAGGAATCACGGTCCAGCCCTGGGCCAACTTCACAATTGTTCCCATACTTCATCCTATTGTTGCAGCCATTGTGTCAATTCAGCTCCTTGGGGGACTTCTTTTTTACTATATTTCCCCCTATATTTTTCCCCCTATATTTTACCAAGGATAGCATCTTTCTCCAGGGACGGGTCTCTCCTGACAAGGTATTCAAAGAATGTCAGTCTCCCTCTTTTGCATCTAAGGAATATTCTTGCCTTAGTTTTAGTACCTGTCAACTGCAGACAACAATATCTCCCACACGGGATAAGAACGATCACTCAACTCATAGCCATTGAGTCGATGCACTCATAGCAACTCTTTATGACGGGGTAGGATGGAGCCTGTGGATTTCGGACACTATAACTCTGCTCAGGAGTGGAAGGCCTCGTCTTTTTCCTGTGAGGGACTTACATTTCTAACCTGCTGACCTTGAAGTTAGCATCCAACACGTAGCTATTATGGAACCAAGGCTCCTATGGCATTTTACATAAAAACCATGGGTTGAGTTGGTATTTTTTTCCCATTGCACTTATTCGTCCTGTCTGAGCATCCAATCTGAGAAGCTGGCCTGTATGGCCTGTATGGCCAGGATCTGAGGGAGACTCCTTAGCAACCTTCACCGTGCAGATGAAACAAGCTTGTATGCCGAGAGCCATTTCCTGATGAAGATAAAAGAAAAAGACTTCCGTGTCGACTGTGGATAATGATTCAAAACAAAGGTCCTTGCAAACCATCCAATTGAGAATCCCATGGCCAAGGGGAAAAGATTGCAGGTGACGAGGAGTTTCTTTTAACTGGATCCACATTCAATGCTCATGGGAGCAGCAGTTGGGCAATCATAGGACATATTACACTGGGCACATCTGCAGCAGGCTCAAGATCTCCTCTAAGTGTTAAAGAGCAAAGAGGTCACTTTGAGGACTAGATTGAGCCTACTCCAAAGCTTGGGATTTTGGGGTTTTTTTGGCATTACTGCCCTCTGGTGGTAGAAGCAGGAAGACCAGCCTTTGCTTCTGTGGAGCCACTGCTGGAATTGAACCTCCATCCCAGTGGGCCGCAGTCCCACGCACAACCACTACGCCACTGGTGTTCAGCCCCAAAACTTGGTTCTTAAGTGGACAATGAATTAGGGAAAGTACACACTAATGCATATGAATTATAGCATGGACAAAAAACACTGACAGTTATTAGGAATGCAAGAAAAACAACTTTGACTTGAAGGAATACTTGCCATCATGCTCTTCAGTGTGGAGGTGGGTGAGGCTTTACCCAATATACTTTGGACATAGATTAAGAAAAAGCAGCTCTTGTAGAAAGTCATCAAACTTGGAAAAGTAGAGGGTCATAGAAAAAGAGGAATATTCTTCAAAAGATGGACCGACACAGTTGCAACAGGAACTCAAACATGATAATTGTGTGGATGGCATAGGACAGGCTAGAGGATATTTCTGCTGCACATAGGGCAGTTCTAGGAGCCAACCTTATGACACTGATACCAAGAGTCTTTCACTGGAAATAATTTATGTAGACTAAAAGATTTTAGATAAAAGCAGAGGGACTATATTCTGTAACTGGTTATTTGTATCTCATTTCATTCTAAAAAATGATAGAAGGCAGATTCCATGGCACTGTATCTTCACCTAAGCAATGGTAAATAAATTATTTTAATGATCAATGACTTTGCACTGAGCTTTGTGTAAATGACTTAGAGCATATTTTTGCTTTACAACTTTTACTTCTCATTTATAAAGTTATCTACTTTTTATTAATACTTTTAAAAACTTTTCTTTGGGATTGAGGTGGAAAGTTCCTAAAGAGAACATTGCTTTTCCATTTCGTAATTTTCACACATTTTGATTTGTGACATTGATTGCATTGCCCACAATGTAACCACACTCGTTCCTCTCACTTCCTCCCTCTGTTTAGGTAGTTTCTGAAACTCTGAGACCAAGAGACCCTTTTCTGTGACTCACTCCTCCTGTCTCTCAGGCCATGTCCTACTTTGGTTTGGTACTATGTGACTCATGCGTCTCTTATCGAAAGCTTCCATCCTGTGCAGTGTTCCGTCCCAGGAACCTTTGGCAAAGAATAATCCCAGCATTCCCCAAGTTTGGACTGTGTCTCTGAACCACTGTCTTTCTAAACTACTTCTCAACTCTCAAGTTTCTCTGGAAAGCATTCAGGAGAATATAGCTTATCAATGTACAGGACAGGATTGCAGGGTAAAGGAAAGCAAGACAGAGTCAGAATTCTGCACATCTCAGGGGTAACAGAATCCACGTGGCCCCAATTTGGGGAGTAAGTGGTATTCTGGTCATGAGACTCTGCATTGCTCCTTATCTGTACAACAAAGTCCCTTTCCACTTCTTTCACAAGTAGTATCTGGTTTGTTTCAATTATGTAACAAAGTCGGATAAATATCTGCAGGTTTGGATGACAACATTGCCTTGTTTCTTTCTTTTGTGCCTTCCTTCCTTCTATTCTTTTTTTTTTTTTTTGACCTCTGGTTACTGCTTTCACTGTGTCTCAATGGTTTTGATATATTGTGTTACCATTCTCTTTTTTTGTTTGTTATTTGGGGCATCGCTGCCCTCAGGTGATGGGAGTAGGAGGCCCAGCCTTTGCTCCTGTGAGCGGGAATTGAACCTCCGTCCCAGTGGGCCGCAGTCCCGCGCACAGCCACTACGCCACCGGGGCTCAGCCCCCTTCTATTCTTTATCTTAAGGCAAATACCACTTTATAGGGGTTGCTTCCTCTGTATTATGTGCATCTCCTTGGCCTTATGGTTAAAGAGTTCTGTATTATTTGACTATAAATTAAGCCTCAGGGATAGTTTCAAGAGTCAAAGTGTACCAAATGCTCTATAGGAGCCTTCAGAGTCCTTGGGCTGTTAACTAGAACGTTACTAGATCAAACTCACCAACTGCTCCAAAGATAAAAAGTGAGGCTATCTGCTTCTATAAAGATTACTGCCAAAGAAACAAGATGTAGGATCACTTTGAGTCTGAATTGACTCTATGCCTGTGGGTTTTTGTTTGTTTTAAGTGTTATAGTCTGGTGTTTTGCCAGTTTGTAACAGACTGGCAAGTCTGTGCTCCCCCCCCCCACCTCTATTTTGATTTATTTCATTTTTTAAAATCCCATTGTATCAGAACCTTGTACTGTGATCCTTGTTAGAGTGGCTGGCAGTGATAGCACGGCACCATCCAGTTCTTCTGGTCTTAGAGTCTCAGACACTGGGGTCCATATGGTCCTTTAGTCTTTTGGACAATTTGTTTGATTTTTCCCCCTTTTTTTGGACAATTTGTTTTCATGTTACTTGGTGTTCTTTTTCTTTTGTTTGGTTGTTTCCTCTTTTCTCCCTGGAAGAACAACTGTACACAATGCTTAAAATATTTTCATTGTGTCGAACACACATCCATTGACAAGAAGAGGTTTTAATTCGTCCTGCTGACATTAAAAAGTGAATCTGCCCTCCTTCCCAGTTCTTTCAATATTTACTTCAGATAACCTGCCCTTATTGATCCGTTTTATGTATATTTGAAAATGATATAACTGAAAGTTGGTTCCTCAAATCTTGGGAACCACCTCCTTGAAGGTCATGCTCAAAGAAGAACACACTGCTCCCTTCCTCCCTGTCCCCTGGAAAAAGAGGAGCAAATTTCAAATTAGTCAGCTCCACCCTCAAAGATACCAGAAGATGAACAATTTAGTCTTCAAAACATAACTATAGTGGGCTGTACTCAATAACTCTGTAAAGATTTCAGTCCCTTCTCTTTTGGCAGACCTTGTAACCCATGATACATCATTCAAACCAAACCACTGAGTTGATTCTGACACAGAGCTACTCGATAAATTTCCCATGCTTTGTAAACCTTAATGGGAATAGATAGCCTCAACTTTTTACCATGATGCATCACAATCTGATTAAATCCTTAGTTAATTATAACCTCCCCCCTCCCTGCCCCAGTATTGGTTGAGAAGTTATTTGGTCTGAGATTTGCTTCTTTTTGTTTGGTTTTTGGTTTTTTGGGCATCACTGCCCTTTGATGAATTTTGTTTTTGTTTTTGTTTTTTTTTTTTTGGTTTTTGGTTTGAGATTTGCTTCTTATTTTTGACACTAACGATGTTATACAGATTGGGGCAAAAGAGATCCTCCTCAGAAGTAGTTAAATTTTCTTTTCTATGCATTCTATCTCCCCATTTAGGAAAAATAGTTTGCTGCTCTTCAGAGCTTTCAATGGCATATCGTTGAGACACTGATTGTCAATGTCTGGTTTTGGGGCACCATCAACTGTCTCCTGATACATAGCAACTCTCTGCAAAACACTGGCTGGTCCTGGACCAGCATCACATTTGTTCCTCTGCCTGAGCCCTCTGCTTTAACTGTTGTGTCAATGCCTCTCATCAACAACCTGCCTCTTTCCTGCTGTCCCAATCCTGTACCAAGCATGGTATCCTTCTCTAGAGACTGGTCTCTCCTGACAACATAGGCAAAGCAGGTAAGACAAAGTCTCACCATCTTTACCTCTAAGGAGTACTCTGGCCAAACTTCTAAGGCATATTTATTTGAAATACCAGTGATTCTGTATGCAACAACACAACAGCACACTAGCCTTCATAGTAAAACACACTAAAAACAAGTAGGCTGGTCACCATCATCAACCCAAGTGGCAAACAAATTAGTGATGATTTTGTGACCAATCAGATGTCTTTAAGGTAAATACTTAAAATTCCCCATGTAGCTGAGCCCCGGTGGCATAGTGGTTGTGCGCAGGACTGTGGCCCACTGGGACGGAGGTTCAATTCCAGCAATGGGGCTGGGCCTCCTACTCCCACCACCGGAGAGCAGTGATACCAAAAAAAAAAAAATTCCCCATGTATTACAGTTTTAATGATGCGTCGACTGAAGTTACAGTCTTACAAACTTGATATCTGTACACAAATATCAAATGAAACACTGCCAGGGGTGCCCAACCAATTCAAATATGAACTTATATGTCTCAAATCTCAGGCTGTAATTGGAATGAAAGCCTGATGACCTACCTTATCATTTCGAATCGGTGCCCCCAGAAAAAGCAATTAAGTAAAACTGTACCCACACCAAATAGAATATTAGCAAGGATGTATTCAACAGTTTAACTTTGCTTGCATCGCCAAATGAGCCATTCTAGACTTATTTTTTTTTAACTCAGTTTAACTCACTTCCTCAGCTGCAGAAGTCTTTTGGGATTTTTGCACTGTCATTATGAGAAACTGTCTGTCTCATTTGCTTTCAAAGTCTCCCAAGCTCCATCTAGGTGTTGAGATGGAAGGATGTATCATTCCTTACTTCAGCTGCCCGGACGGACTCACACCCACGCTGTCAGCACCTTGTGAACAAGAGAAGGCTCTCTTTGTGCCCTTCCTCAAAACCCTCCAGGGCGGCTATCTCCCTCTGTTTCAAATTAACATCAGTGGGGATTCCCGCAGGTTCTGCTGGGTCAAAGGAACTCTATATCCTCCCAGTGTTCTCCCTTCGCAGTGCACCATGGGAGGCTGTTAAGTTATGCAAATTGTGTTGTCTCAGTTTACTCTCAAGGGTTATCCCACCCCCTCTCCCTTTCCTTTTTGAAAACCTAAGAGAGAGTATTAGCCTTTGGCTTTGAATGCTGGAGGATGGAAGAGCAGTAAATACAAGTCTTCGCAGTGGATCTTCTTTCAAGAGCAAATCTTTCCCACAAGACTGGGCATTACACCTTTGAAATATTGTGAGGGCATATGTATATATGTATATGTATATATGTGTATATATATATATATTATAGTCAGTATTTTAAAAAAATCTTTAAATACTCTGGGAAGTGAGGCTTTATAGAAAATGTAATTTTGCCAGACAATCAACTCTGCACACATGGACTTTAAATAGTTTCAAGTTGCCATGATAGATGAAGGGGTCTTACCTCTGAAACCTAATAATCTAATAGTTACGACCACAGTAGCGGTCAGGCTGCTTTAAGCTGAAATGTTCATTTCCACTGACCACTTGATCTAGGCTACTGAATGTTGTCTCCCCAGTTTCAGAAAACAAACCAACAGAAAAGTGAATTTCAGTTTCCCAGTCTCAAACTTGAGACTTTAATCCTTAAGTCATAGTACATTTACAAGTCGAGCACACACTAATGTTCCTGTGGCAGGCTCAACAGTCATTCTACAAAGGCCATCAAGCTGAGGATAAGGCAGTAGTTGGCAGTTCAAATCTAACCGTCGCTCTTCAGGAGAAAATTAAGGGTGTCTGCTTCTGTATAGATTTACAATCATGGAAATTCTGTATAGGATTTCAATAAGCAGCTGTCAACCTCATGGCATTGGATCACTTGTTTGTTTGTTTGGGGTTTAGGGAAAATAGGTAGATTATAAAATATTTTACATTCTAAGCAGTATTTAAGAACTCTCAATGACTTAGCTTTGCACAATGTATTAGATAAAGTTTCATTAAAATCATTCTGTTAACTTTGTATATTATTTGTGAATTATATTTTTTGACAATTTGTAAGTGCAACATTTATGTTTCTGCTGTTGTGACAATTGAAAAATGATGCCGATACTGGTAAATGGATTGCTATAAGTATCTATTTTTAACTTAAATATCTTATAATACAAGGGGAAAAGTTCTTGCAGTAAAGTGGGCTACACCTTGACAGAAAATGTAAATTGAGGGCTGACAGGCCTTACCCATCAACCACCCTGAAGGAGAAAGATGAGACTGTCTGCTGTCATAAGGATTTACAGCCTTGGAAATCCTATGAAGCAGTGCTACTGTGTCCCAGAGGGTAGCTATACTTGAGAATTGACTCCATGGTAGTAGGCTCTTATAGGGTAGGACGTGATCCCGTGTCAGAATGCTCTCACCAGCAACCAACCCCAAAAGTAACAGAATAGCTTAGTCGTACGCGATGCAAGAGATACCGAGTTAATAAGGTTGTGCTGTGGCCTACCTATATGATCCTCACAGCCATTTCTCCTTAGCCCCTCTGCACATGACCTTAGCTTTTAGGTGTGCTTCATCACCTCTCTCCATAAATCCAATGTCCTAATAATGAGAGATGTGCTCTCTCTTCTGGGAACCACCTTAAGCCAACTATTTCAGAAGCCAGTTGTTGAAAGACACCTCCTGTTGAAGTCCTATAAAGTATTGTTCCCACTGTACTCATGTTAGATTGCTCCTTCAGAATGGCCTTCTACCTTGCTTTGTGAGTGGGTGGGATATGGTCCATTTTCCTCCATGGTAGTATTTATGTTTCTTTAATTTTTTAAACATCTTTTTTTAAGTTTAAGAAAAACTCTCCAGATACAGCAGAGTTTCTTCTTCTTCTTCTTCTTCTTCTTCTTCTTCTTCTTCTTCTTCTTCTTCTTCTTCTTCTTCTTCTATAATTTAGCACTTTTTAATGAATCTATTCATGAGAAAATAGTGACATATTTTAATTCCTCTAAATTAACCCAGAGATGTCAAGTTGAAAGATAATTTTTAGAGCTTCCTTTCAACACAGTCTTCTAGTCAGTCCTTCAGATGACTTCATTAAAAAACACAGTTGTCAGATGTTGTAAAGAAGGTAGAGACAAACTAGGTAATCAAAAGTGTAGCTTGCCATGACATCAGCACTATGGGGGGCACAGAAAAATCACAGTTTATAAAAAACAACAGCTATAGACTGAAGTCTGTAAACTAATGCCCAAGGGCCAGACTCTAACCACCTTTCATTTTGAGTACAATCAGTTAACACTAACGTCTTTATATTACTAAATATTAGTTAAAACATGGAAAAAAGAATCCTATTTTATGACTAATGAATGCTATTTGAAACTGTGAAGTCAATGTCTGGAAACTTAGCTTAATTGAAACATAGTCACAGATTTTCACTTATGTATTGTCTATGATGAGTTTTTTTCTTATGTTGAGTAGTTGTGACAGAACTGAACAGAACAAACAAGAGAACATAAAGACTGTAATTCTAGAATCATGGAATCTGTAGAACTATTGAAATTCTGCCCCAACAGAATGTGGGAAAATATCATTAATATCACAGGCAAGTAACATTTTACTGGAAATCATCGACCAATGGGTGCAGTAGTTTATTGACAGGAAGCTGCCAAAAATTCAAGCAAAATTTAAGAAGAGGACATGAAACAATGGATGTTATTGCTAAAGTCAAAGGGATCTTGGCTGACAGGAGAAAATATCAGAAAAAAATGTTTACTTAAGGCAATTGAATATGTGAACAATAATGAATCATGTATAGCATAGAAAAGAATGGAAATTCCAGAACCCTTGACCATGTTTCTGCAGAAACTATACATGGATCAAGCCAGTTGTGTGAACAAGACAAGAAAATATGACATTCTTTGAAATTAGGAAAGGTGCATTTCATGGTTATATCCATACATCAATTGTATCAAGCACATTTGTGCATATGTTGCCACCATCATTTCCAAAACACTTTTTTTATACTTGAGCATTTGATATCAGCTCCTCTTTTTCCCCCTTCCTCCCCACCCTCACACTCTTATGACCTTTTGATGACTTATAAATTATTTTTATTTTCAAATTTTACACTGTCCACTGTCTCCATGTATCTGTTGCTGCTTTCCCAGTAAGGGTGAGGGATTGTACATCTACTATTGTGATCAGGTCCCCCTACCCACATGGTATTGCTGCTTTCATTATTGGTCCTGAGAGATTTATCCATCCTGTATTCTATGTATCCAGAGTTCTTATTTGTATCAGTGTACTTGCTCTTGTATAGCCAGATTTGTAAGATAGAACTGGGGTCATGATAGTGTGGAGGAAGGGAGAAAAGCATTAAAGAACTAGAGGAATGTTGTGTCTCCTCAGTGCTCTATTGCACCCTGCCTGATTTGTCCCTTCCTTGTGACCTTCTGTTAGAGGATGTCCGATTGTCTACAATTGACACTTTGGGCCTCTGTTCTGACTCCCCTCATTCACATCAAAATGGTTGTCTGCTTGGGTTTTCTGATACCTGATACCATTGACACCTCATGATCATACAGTTGGCCTGCTTCTTTCATGTGGTAGTCTCCATTGCTTCCGTTTTTTTAAAAAAAACTTTGAGCCTTTAAGACTCCAGACACTACATCTTGTAATGGCAGCATCAGCTTTTTTCACCACATTTGCTTATGCAACCATTTTTTCTTCAGTCATCATGTCAGGAAGATAATCATCACAGAATGCCAAGTTATTAGAACAAGGTGTTCTGGTGTTGAGAGAGGACTTATGTAGGGGCCCAATGTCCATCTACCTTAATGCTTAACTACATAGACTTATATCCCTATCGTGATATATTAATATATTAACATATGTTCATGCCTCTGTCTATACCCTATAACTGTAGTTTGCCTTCTTTCCTCTATTTACTTTTACTTTTCTCCTATCCCACTATCATGTTTGATCTTCATTTGACTCTCTGTACTTTCTGTCAGCTATATTGCATTTGATTGAATCCACCAGGCATTCTATTGCCTTCTGACCATCAATTTTAGATATTTTGCTGTTAACCTTGTCCCCGAGTTTGTTGGCTCCTCCCTCCCTTTCCCCCACACTCTCTTCTCCATTGTCCCCTGGAACCATCAGTCAGTTGTTTTTGCTTTGGGATTGTTTATACTGCTTATCTTATATAAGTAGACAGGAAAAAAGAAGAAAAATAGTCTATGAATAGTTCTAGGTCTATCTGTTGACCCTTATGAATATTTTCTGATCAAGTCTGATGCACTGCCAAGCCCTACCCGGCAAGTCCATAATCTATTTTCAGAATTCCTCAGGAACTTTGTTGCTTTGCTTCTCTTGCTGCTCTATTGCACTCCCTGGTGTTATGTCCTTGTAGCATGCTAATGAGTGTCTCTGGGCATCCTTGAATCTGTCCCAACTCTGAGCTACAAGAGTTGAAACATTTCCCGGTCTTTCACCATCCTTAAATTGTTGTTATGTTATATTTAGTTATTGAGATTTAATGTTATTGTTGTCAGACTAGACATTGTCAACTCAGTTCCTACTTATAACAACTCTAAGTACAATAGAAGGAAATTCTGCCAAATCCTACAGCATTATTACACCTGTTGTTATTTTTGAGCCCCCCCCTTTGCAGTCACTGTGTCAATCTATCTTGTGGAGGGTCTTCCTCTTTTTCACTGATGTCTTTTTCCAGGCACTCTTCTCTCTTAATAACATGTCCAAGCTACATGAAAGAAAGTCTTACCATTCTCCCATAGAAGCAATATTCTTGCTATACTTTTTCCAAGACAGATTTGTTTGGTTGTTTTCTTGAGTTGTAATTCATACTGAATCCGGTAGTCCTTGATCTTTATCAGCATGTGCTTCAAGCTCTCCTTATTTTATTCCTGTGTGTAAATTTGTTGCGCTCTGGTGATTTGTGTGTTGCTGTGGTGCTGGAATTTATGTCACCTTTGTTTCATAAACCAGCAGGATCACTCTGGTGAACAGGTGTCAGTGGAGCTTTCAGACTAAAAACAAAATAGTAAAAAAGGATAGGACTAGCTTTTGCTGATGGATTAGAAGCAAATCATAAGCCAAACTCCCTGTTATTGAATCAGTTTTGACTCATAGTGGTGCTATAAGGCAGAGTACAAGTGCCCTTGTGGGTTTCTGTGACCCCTCCCCCCAACTTTTTATGGGAATAGAGATATTAATTCCCCCTATCAGAGTCACTTGTGGTGTCAAACTGCTAACTACACACTTAGCCATCCAATGGATAACCATTACCTCACCAGAGATTCTGCTGAAAACCTTATGAATAGCAGGTATCATTGTCAGATATAGTGCTTACATTAAGGAGTTAAGAAAACAAAAATGACATGGAAATTTTATACAGTGCAACCTTGATAATATAACAAAAACCAGTAGACTAAATGCTCTAATAAAAAGAGGGCTAAATATTTATGAAATAAACCCTAACTCAGTGTCATAAAGTCAATTATAACTCATACCGATCCTGCAGCATAGGGTAGAACTACCCCTGTGGGATTCCTAGACGTAATTCCTTTCTGGGAGAGAAAGTCTTTTCTTTCTGCCACAGATAGACTAGGGTTTCAAACAACTGACCTTGGGTTAGCAATATGTTGCTTAATCACTGAGCCACTTTAGATTGAAGTTTGAACACATTGTCATTCCTGATATTTCAGGGATATCTATAAAGCAGAATGCCAGATGGAAGATAATAAAAGATTTACCAATAAAATGAGAATATATTTCCTTGTGTCTACACTTTTGATTTTATATGAGGTACATATATGTATTGGAGGAAGTTTTATTAACGACCTAAGATAGACAAATGACACAACCTTGCTTGTTATAATTCAATAGGAATTGAAGCAGTTGCTGATAAAAATTGAGGATTGTAGCCATTGGTATGGATTACAACTCAATATAAAAGAAGACCAAAATCCTCATAACTGGATCAACAGGTAACATCATGATAAATGGAGAAAAGTTGAACTTGTTAAGGATTGTGTCTTGTATGGCTTCACTATAAGTGCTGACCAAAAGGCATATTACATTAGGTAAATCTGGTACACCAGCTGTCTTTAAAGTATTGAAGAGCAAGGATTTTTTTGAGGACCAAGGTCTAACTGAAACCATGATAGTCTCCATTAGGCTTCACATGGATAGGCTTAATATGGATGTGAAATTTGGACATTGAATATGAAAGAATGTAGAAGATTTGGTCCATTTGAATTGTGGAACTGGAGAAGGATATTGAAAGTCCCACATTGGCGGCTAAATGTGATCTGTGTTGAAAGAAGTACTCCTTAGAGGAAAGAATGGAAAGACATTTTCTTATATATTTTGGACATAGTTTCAAGACAGACCAGTCCCTGGAGAAAAATTTCATGTTTGGCAAAGTTGAAGGGAGCCTACAATAGAAGAAAGTCTTTAAGGAGATGGATCAACAGATTGTCACATCAATGGGCAAGGAACAATTGTGAGGATTTCAGAAGATCATGTCGTATTTCCTTCTCTTGTGGCTCCCTGTGAGTCGGAGCTGACTCAGTGGTACCTAACAAATACAATTTGCTGTCTGTAAGATTCGTAGGGATATCATACATAGATTTTGCTAATCATGACTATAAAGACCAAATCTAATGTAGCTCTAACCCTAAATAGCTATATTAGTAAACCTACGATCTTCATAACTTCATAAAACAGTCATACAATCTTTTAATCCCATCTTTTCATGTATATCTTGAATTCTCCCTCACATAATTTTACCAAAAGAGCTCTTTAACAATAAAATTATATGTAAACAAAATAAGAAAGTGATTTAAATTAAAAGTAAATTTATATTCTAATTTCACTATTCCTTCAGATAGCATGTATGAAGCAAACATTGATGTATTTTTGTTATTTTTTCTGAACTGGGAAATGGAACACTTATGAATTAGCTAAAAAATATAAACAGAATCCTGAAGGTCATTTCTGTACTTAAAGGATACATTTTAAGATTCAAATGATTTATTCGACTGCTTAATAAATACATAGGGAAAATCCATTTATATACATATTAATTTTGTCATAGAAATGCCCATTTGTAGCTTTCTTAATTAAATGGAAAAGGAAAACGAATACCTAGAGTCAAGTCCTTTGCCATAATTCATTGGTATAGTTACAGCAGATGTTTACCTATAAGGAAATAAAATGTGAAGGTACGTGGAGATTGATAAAGATACGTACATGTGTGCATATACTCAAGGCCAGAGAGCTCTACAGATTTATGTGAGATGAATTTTTAAGTTAAAAGCATCATACCTTATAAAGATGTTTGGCTGATAAAGATTTGCATTGTCAGTAATTTGGTAAATGGCCATCCAGAGACAACATTTGTTATTCGCTAGGCTAATGTATTGGTTCATTGGGCCATTCTTCATTTACAAAGCATTGGTTATATTTGCCTCCGTTTGCTTGGTGGCAGATGGAAACACACTGAAACAGACTTCTGAGTCATTATAAAGGTAATGCTTTTTGCAAAGAAAATGTGTGATGGAAAGCACATCAGGAAGTTAATAGAAGTCTTACCAAAACTCCTAATTTTTTTTTTCAAGATACAATCACTGTTTTCCCATTATTAATATTTTATGCTTTTCTTATCGATTAGGCTGTTTCCATGTGTTAAAAAATCCTAGACTCTATGTGTTAAATATTTGTGAAAAAATCCTAGACTAGATTAAAAAATCTAATCTTCATTCCTTTTGGGAATGGATAGACATTGTTATTTTAATGGAGGAGGATGTGTTTTAAGTCTCTCCTTATTGATATATAAAAAAGATGAAAAGTGAACTAGTCAGTGGAGATGGAGGAAGAGCCCCAGAGCAAATGAAGACTGGCCAGGAGCAGGAAGATTTGCAAGAAATAGGGACCTTCTTCCAGAGATGACGGTGAAAGAAATTTTTCTATTGGAGCACTTCCTCAGAATTCAGATCTACTAAATTGTAAGAAAATAAATTGTGGTTTCTTAAGACTATCCTCTTGTGATATTACTATTGCCACACCACTAGGTAAATTGAATAGAATTTGCTCCCAGATGAGTAGGGCACTGTTCTAACAGATTCCTCAGATACGGGTGAAGTTTGAAATTGGAAAATGGGTAAAAGCTGGGAGAGGTTTTGGTGCTCAGTAGTAAAAGCCTCCATTGCCTTGAATAGATTTGGTAGAAATATGGATTCCTATGGCAATTCTGGTGAGGGGGCTGAAGGAAGTCAGGAGAGCTACAGAGAAAGGTTCTACCATCAAATATATATGGCACCAATAACAGAATTTGGTTGGATAGGTGGACACTAACAATGCTTACTGTTGTTGCTAAGTACCATAGAGTAGGTGTACTTACTGTCAACCTATACAAGAAAATGATGTGCATGTTCTAGAATGGCCTAAAGCAGTGCTTCTCAAGCTTCCTAATGCCGCCACCCTTTAATCCAGTTTCTCATATTGTGGTGGCTCCAACCATAAAATGATTTTCACTTCTGCTTCCTAATTGTAATTTGGCTCCTTTTTAGAATTGGGCAACTCCTGTGAAAGGATCTTTGACTCCCAAAGAGATTGCAACCCACAAGTTGAGAACATCTGGCCTAGGGGGTCATATATGACTTCCTTTGTCATTCCTGTTGCCAGTTACTTCCACTTTACATTCTTCCTGACCCTTATGACAGTAATTGTTTCTCCCACAATACCTTACTTTTCTGCTAGGTTTGATAATCATTGTAACAGTCACATAGAAACTTATAGACAAAGCTCATATTTTGGGAGTTTGTTAGGGAAAGTGACAGGTTATCAAAGGTCAGGATCAGTACACAGTAAGGATAGAGTTATAGGTCCACAGAGGCATCTCTTCTTATCAGCAACAATGTCTCTCTCTGGCCTTTAGCCTCTTGGCCAGTTAGTCGCTTGGCTTCTGTTTGTATGGTCCACAACACTCATCTTTGTTCTGCCTCACAGACGCACAGTCTCATCACTGCTCCTCTGTTCTGTTTCATCGTCTCCTTGCTGCTGCCTCCACTGCTATTATTTATTTGTTTAATGATACCCTACAAAAATGATATAGCCGGAAGATCCAGAATAACCAACTACATCTCAACATAATAATTAACAATGGAGGAAGGGCAACAGTTTCTGAGTAGTAACAGAGAACTTGTCTAGATCTTGCTCAAATATTTGGTGGAGGGTAGAATTTATAAATGCTGAACTTGGATATCTGGAGGAAGATATGTCCAAGCAAGTTCTTCAAGAAGCTACATGGCATTTCTTATCTATTGTAGTAAAATGTAAGAGGAAAGTGAAGGAATTGTAAATGGATGAGGCAAAGTTTAAAAACAAAAGCTTACATCCTAATAAAAGCTTACATACTAATTGAGGACATGTATTCAGAAATTTTCATTAAGGTCCTGACTATATAACATTTTGTTAAAGAGAATGAAGTGAATATATCCATTCAACTACCACAGCAGAAAACTCCTCAGCTGAGGCTGAAGGGGAGAGAGAAAGTCTCAAAGGTGAGAATACTACCTCTTGGAATTCTACAGGTGTGAAATAGGCCAAAGGAATTATGTTTGCTGTCATTGAGGGAAAGACAAGAACTATCTCTGAAGCAGCATGGATATCACTCTAATTGTTGGAAGAAACCAAGGAACTAAGAGTTTCCTTGGTCTCAGTGGGTAAAGCCACGCCTTGGCATCAATAGGGTTGTTGGTTACCAACTGATAGATTCACCCCCTCTCCTTCCCATGGACTTCCTTCTATACAAAATCACAGAATCCTTTATATACTTAATTTTCAACATAATTATTTTAAAATATTCCCTCCCAAGAAAACGTTAGCATTGAGTCAATTCTGACTCATAGCAAAGTTAAAAGACAGAGTGTAACTGTTCCTAAGGATTTCAGAGGTTGTAAATCTTTATGGGAAAAGATAAACTCACTTTTCTCTTGAAATGGCTAGTTAAAGCAGTTGACTTTTCAATTAGCTGTCAAATTACTATCTAACCTTTGACTCCATTAGGGTTCTATTTCAATTATAGAACACACAACAAGTATAGTTACACATTGTTTAAATGTAACATCATATATAGCATATGAGTACCAACAACAAAAATGTTTTTTAAGTCTTTCAAAATTGAATCACACCATGATTAGTCACAACATTATTAGAACTGAGCAGGAAACTTCTTTTGAACGTTCTTGAATTATTATTTCATTTTCAAAAACATTACTGACATAGCTTGACAAATACTAAACAATCAAACTCACTACCATCCAATCAATTCAATTCCTACGTCCCAATGATAACACTATAGATGAAATCCCAGAACACTCAGAAAAATGTGCAACTATGAAAACATTTGCAAGAACAAAAGCAACTGTGTACATTTCTAGCACATGCAGATGTCACCACATTCTAGTACATTCTGGGACATTTCACCACATTTTTTGAAAGAAAAAAATCATTGTAATTGGTAATAATGTCAGTTTCAACAAGAGCTCCTTCCAAGGTTCAGAAGGAAAATTAGTATAGAATTTTAACCTTCTATATATATTGATACATGTAATCTTGGCTTATTAAAATTAACTACAGGGATATTTCATCTGAAATAACAAATCTCCACTAAGATACTTCACACACAAAAAAATGCATGAACAATAACTTTGATGTTACCCTTTCTGTTCCCTCCATACCACATCCCCCTTTTGATGTCCCCGGGCCTCTGGACTGTTCAAGCTGTTCAAGCTGTTCCACAGCCTTACATGTTTCTAGGAATCGGATAGTCACCAACTTGTTTCTAGAGTGTAGAGCAGCTACAAAATTTAGCCAACAGGATAGGATCACTCTCCAAAGCTGAGTCTGATCTGCTGTGGCAAAGAAGCAGAACTACAAGACCTGTAAAGGTCAAAGGGGTAGAGTCACTGCTCAGATAGCCTAAGACAATGTGGCCCCTCAAAGCAAAGAGAATAGAACTGTTGTCACAGTGTGACTGAAAAATATGGTATACACTCAAGTTCTAGAGTTCTCCACCCAGATTTCAGGGGGCATAGTCAACACCCAATGTTTGGAGGGTGGGTCATGGCTGAGATGGTCTCAGAGAACAGAGGATTCTTTTCAAATCTTGAGAATGAATTTAAATAGTTTCTCTTGGTTTTGCCCTGGCTTGGTGACTATTATCGATGCTTTCCTCAAATTAGTGTCAGTTATAATGGAATTCTTTACCTCTGCCTGTTCACGTCCTAATACTTTGGGAGCAGATATTCCAGATTTCACAGGTTCACTGTTGAACATGAATTTTGTCTCAGAGTGGGTCGCCTACAATCCTATTAGAGGATTCAAAAGTTGGGATTTGGCACTTAGGAATTGGGGTCAAACATCTTGCATATGACAAAAAAAAAATCTCTTTTAGTGAGGCAAAGGGTAAATTGTTATAGATTTAATTTGTTCCCACAAAGTATGTGTCTAAACTTCTAATTCTGTGCCTGTGGTCACAATCTCCTCTGGGAATCATGGTAGGTAGATTTATTATTCCAACATGGCCCATGAACACATGGGATTAACTGAA
>PVJH01011938.1:0-66564 GCA_004026705.1 Nesogale talazaci | reverse complement strand
GTTCAATTCCAGCAGCGGCTCCACAGGAGCAAAGGCTGGGCCTCCTACTTCCACCATCAGAGGGCAGTGATGCCCCAAAACCAAAAAACATCAACAACAAAAAATAATGATATGGAATAGATTTAACAGTAGAATAGACCCTGAAGAAGTAACTATTCGTAAATTTGAAGAGATATCATAGAAACTATCCAAAATGAAACACAGAGGAAAAATCAAAACAAAACAAAAAATAGCACAATACTGAGCTATGGGATAGTAAGTATCCTAACATACAAGTGGGTTCTCCACTCAACCCCCCCAACCCTTTGTATTTAATTTTTTTTTTTTTTACAGAACAACCTTATTGTCTTCAAAATACTCCCTACTACTCTTAATACATCTGTCAAATCTGTGATTCCACTCCTGGAAACATTTTCAGACTCATCTGTTGGGATAGTTGACAAGACCTCCCTCATTTCTTCCCTCACTTCTTATAAATGCCCTTTCATATCCCTTTATCTATACAAAAACAAAAATAAGTCACACAGAGAGAGGTCAGGGGAGTTGGGTGCCTGGAGCAAGAGAGGCATGCTTTTTTTTTTTTTTTTTTTTGCCACTGAGAAGCATGACCAGGTGCACTGTCATGGTGACAAAACCAGACCCCCATTTGCCACAAAACGGTCCTTTTTTTGTCATACGCTGTTATGCAATCTTTTTAGAACCTCTAAATAGAAAGCGTGATTAGCAGTCTGACCTGGTGTAACAAACTCAAAATGCACTTTCCCCCCCACACCAAAACAACCAAAACAAGAAAACAAATGAGACTCATCTTCATCTTTGATTTCACTTAAAGTGCTTTGGAGGGTGGCGTCATGATGGTGTCTGCCACTGACTTGATTGTTGTTTGCTTTCTGTCTAGTCACCTTCGAAAAACAATGTCTGGATCCTTTTGGAGCTGTTCTTTTAAAGCACACCGAGTTTCCAATGCCCTGTGCTGTCAGAAACTGAGGCACAAATTTCACAACAATCCTTTTCATACCCAAATCTTCCCTTAAAACTGGATGAACTGAGCTCCAAGATAGTCTGGATAACTTCCCCAGCAGTTCAATAATCCATCATTGTCAGTCTTTGAGCACTGATGGACTTTTTGATCTATTCCAGAAGTTGATAAAGTCCAGAAAAAGGTTCGACACCTCACCTTTTTTGAATCAAGAAAGCCACTCATATACTTACATTTTCTCCATAGTGCTGTCCTTTTAAGCTGTGTTCAGTATCACAACTGTTTCTGTGGCATTTTTCCGAAGCCAGAAACAAAATTTCACTGTCACATGCTGGTCTCTTAAATTGGCCATCACAAAAAGGAGAGAGAGAGAGAGAGAGAGAGAGAGAGAGAGAGAGAGAGAGAGAGAGAGAGAGAGAGAGAGATTTGAGTGAAACTGCTTTTTTGAATAAGTTCACTGTGGTCAGAGAGAATCTTCTTAGGTAACATCACTGAGTGCACTAATTAAGAGTGAGTTGCTTGATGCTAGCTAGGCAGGAAAATACATACAAACTATGATAGTTTTCCTGGTTGTTGGGGGTACCCCCTCGTATATTGAATATGGGTTCCAGAAAAAATGGGATGGAGGTTCGATTCCGGCTCCCAGGAGCAAAGGCTGGGCCTCCTACTCCCACCACCTGAGGGCAGTGATGCCTAAAAAAAAAAAAATGGAGAGGGACAATGTATTTAAAGAAATAATGGTTGGAAAACAATGGTTGAGAATTTTTCCACATATGATGAGAACGATAAGCTTGAAGTTTAAGATATTTACATATGGGAGGCAGTACTATTGACCTTCTTGTTATTTTACCTAACAGTGTTCTTCTGAAGGTATTCAGAAGTTGTGCATATAGAGACACATATGTGTATACCTACACAAATGGTACTTGACAGATAACCACCAAAATTCCCTCTGGAAAGAGAATGGAATATGAGGGAGAGAGATAAAAAGCAAAGCAATATAGAGCAAAACAAAACACACACACTTTTATGTATAACTCTATAAACTTACATTGTTTAAATTTTTCTAATGATTAGAAATAATTATTTAAAGAAAAATACAAGAAATATTGTGGAATATGGACCAGCCTATCTAAGACGGTAGAGGATGAGTGAAAAATTCTCAAAGTTTATGCAAACTGGTGACATTGTAAATATAAGCCATTTACTTTCATAAAGACCTATATAATCTGGCCTGACCGGATCCTTTTATTCTGGGGTTCTTTTCTTTTCTTTTTTTAAAAAAAATAATTTTACTGGGGCCTCTACAACTATTATAACATTCGATACATCATCTGTATCAAACACATTTGCATACATGTTGCCACATTCATTTCCAAACATTTTCCACTTGAGGCCTTGGTATAAGCTCCTCTTTCCCCTCCCACCCTTTTTGTAGTGAATCATTTTATTGAGTACTCATACACCTCCCCTCACTATCCATATATACATCAATTGTATGCAGGCCTCATTTGCACACTTGTTGCCATCATACCTAAAAAAACATCCACTCTCCACCCAGGGTCCCAGTCCAAGCTCCCCATATTTCCTTCCCCTCTCCCCCCATGAACCTTTAATAATTTTCAAATTGTTATTGTTTTTCATATTGTACACTGTCCAGTGTGTCCCTTCACTCATTTCCCTGTGGGCCATGCCCCAGAGAGGAGGTCACATGTAGATCCCTGAAACTGGTTCCCCCTTTCTACTCCACCATCCGTCCACCCTCCCAGTATCACCACTTCCATTACATGTATGTGATGTGTTCCCATCACATAGGGAACATCTATCCTAAATTCCCCATGCAGTGTACATTCCCTGCTCTAGTGGGACTTGTCTGGTAGAACTGGGAACATGATAGTGGGTGGGAGGAAGCATTTGAGAGCCAGAGGGAAGATGAATATTTCATTGTTACTACACTGCACTTTAACTGGCTAATCTCCTCCCTACAATCCCTCTGTAAGAGAATGTCGCTTCATCTATTGATGGGCTCTGGGTCGCCAATCTGTACTCCCTCTCATTTATAATGATATAATTTTAGTTCTTTGATGCCTGACACCGGATCCCTTCAACACCTCGTGGTCACACAGGCTGGTGCGTGGTCACACAAGCTGGTGTGCTTCTTCCATGTGGACTTTGTTGCTTCTGAGCTGGATGGCTGCTTGTTTACTCAAGCCATTAAGATCTCTGGGGTCATTTTCTACTGCACATACCTGAGACAGCCTTTTTCATTCTGTTATGTGCTCTTTCTTCTATATTTAGAGTCATCACCATGAATGTTTTTAGTATATAACATGCCCTCTTCCTTCCTACCCCTGAAAAATTAAACACACGCATCTTTCCTACATCTTTATATATATATAAAGCCCTAGTGGCATGGTGGGTTAGAAATTGCTCTGCTAACCTCAAAGTTGTTGGTTCAAGCCTACCAGTCACTGCTCAGGTGAAATATGAGACTCTGCTTTGATAAAGTATCTACCATCTCAAAAACTCGATGTAGGGTTCCTGTAAGTTGGTTTTCATGTCACTTGTTAGACTGTGTTGCAGTTATGTATGCACATGTGAACTCCAAAAAAGGGACACTAGTAGTCCTCATTTTAAAAATTTTACCAAATTCAAGGGCCAGTTTATAATAGGAGTGCTATAAGTATTTGCTAAATAATTGAATCAATGAATGAGAAGATAGAGAAGACTTCAATTATGTTGATATCTTAGAAATCTCATTCATCATGGAAGTCTTATGCTGGAACTATGAATCAATACATTTTATTGTTTTAATAATAACTTCATCTCTGAGAATAAAGAAAGTCGAAAAGGTTTAGGGTTTGAATTTCAATCTAAAAATCATATGGTATTGTTGTCATGTCATTTTGGAACTTATAATATTAGTGGAAAGTATAACAGGTGTCAAAATAGATTAAAAGGTTGTTGTTGTTCTGTGTTATAGAATCAGTTACAACTTATAGCAGCCTCGTAAAAACTTTATGAACCACTACTCCATCCTATGTCATTCTCATAATTGTTCCTATGTGTGAGCTGATTTTTATAGCCATGTGTTCACCGCACCAGGCAAAAAAACACAACCAGCTGAGGTGATTGTTGAGGGCAAAGGTAATACAGAATGGACAGTAGAAGAAGGTAGTTCTACCTCTCAGTTATGACCACTTGATGAATTGTAAAAGCGAGGTTTGTGATTGTTCATGTATTTTCCTTATGAGCTCATTGAATATCTTTTCTTTGTTCATGTATGATATATCAGATATAATTGAACTCATTGTGTTCTAATTTATATGTATGATAGATGTTTGATGTTAGGTACAAGTTTGATTTCATTGATGTCTGGAAATTATATGGCTAAAGAATTGTGTGCAGGTACCAAGTTGGCAAGGGGTGGATTGTGGTAGGTAGGCTTGCCATGCCAACATGGCCAATGAACATGTGAGATTGAAGGGTGGAGATATAAATGGCTCAGCGAGCCTCGCCTTTCTCTCAATTGCTCTTGGATCTTTGGACCAGCCGGCTACCTTGCTTGTTCTGTACCTTGATTTGCAAGCTACAATACCCATGGGACACCTAATCTGTGTACTGTGTCACTGTAAGTTGAGGTTCCTTCAAGCCCTGCTTCGCCACACTACTGGAATATACATGTCTTGAGCTGGAGATTATTGGACACTGCCATCCAACTGACTGCCGGTGACCTGCCGTGCTGTTTGCTGCCTGTGGCCAGATAGGCTGACTTGCTCTACAGAGGACTACCCAACGGCCCTCAAGACTCAAAGGACTGCCAGTGTATTAGCTGTCTCAGGCAAGTGAGTTGCACAGAGGCTTCATACTACTTTATAGATTAATTAACTGTTTATTTCTTACGTTACATATCTTTATATATAATTGCATCTATATAATTATTATTGTCCTGATTTTGTTTCTCTAGAGAACCCTTTGTAAAACCCAAGTGGTATCAGGAGTTAGTCGCATAAAGAGTCTCCCCTCATTTTAGTGACCTACGTGTCATTTTCTTTTCAGGTATTGATCTCTCCTGACAATGTGTTCAAATTATGTAAGACCAAGTTTCACCAGTCTTGCTTCCAAAGAACTTCTGGTTGTACTTCTTCCAAGAGAGATTTGCTAGTTCTTTTGAAAGTCTATGGCATAGTACTTTCAATATTCTTCACAAGCACCATAATGCAAATGCAGTAATTTTTCATTGGTCTTCCTTATTCAATATCCAACTTTCACATGCCAGTGACGTCACTAAAAATACCTTGGCTTGATACCAAGGCACACATTAGTTCTCAAAGAAATATTCCTTGCTTTGCAACCTTTCAAAGAGGTCTTGTGCAGCAGATTTACCCAATGCCAAGTGGTGATTGATCTCTTTCCTGCTGCTGCCATAAGCATTGATTGTGGAGCTAAGCAAAATGAAACCCTTGACCATGTCGAACTAGAGAAGACATTTCTTTGGGGGAGGCATCACTGCCTCTGGTGGTCGTGGGCGCTACCCAGTGCCGCTCCTGAGAGCTGCTGCTGGATTTGAACCGCCAAGCCCATGGGCTGCAGTCCCGCACTCAACCACTTACACCACCGGAGCTCAGCCCCTAGAGAAGACATTTAAGACAAAGAAAACTCAAGTAAAACCACCCAGCTATGATGACCACAGAGAAGGATTCTGTCCAACAATCTCATAAGCTGAACGACAAGACAATATAATATATTCAAGACGAAATATTTTTGCCTTGAATAGGAGTCATGCTAAATAACCCCTCAAACCTCTTCTCATTCTCAAATTGAGTCACTCCTTCCAGTCTCCAGATTTCAAGACAGAAAGCTCAATACAAAGAATTCACATCTCATCCCACATAAACAAAAGATCAAGTGAAAAGAAATCCTTTGAGAACTAGAAAGGAAAGTGGGAGACCCCAGAGGCAGTGCTTGCTGAAGCAGTGAACACACAAACACCAGGTGGCGAGGCTGTCTTGCTTTGACTCTTGGCCCATTCCTGGAAATAATTTTACTTCTGCCGGTGTTGGTAAGAAAGGAGGCCGGTTACAAGATTTTGGATGTCTTTCTTCTTGATCCAGGGACCCCAGTGGTGGTGGGCTGCCAAAAGTAAGGCCAGTCGTTTGAAATGGCCAGGAGCTGCACGGGAGAAAGACAAGTATTTCTAATCTCATTAAGGTCCACAGCCTGGGAAACCCACAGGGGCCCTTCTACACTGGACTCTCAGGTCGCCATGATTCAGCACCACTTAGTGCCTGCGAGCTTGGACTTTTTGTTTTTTTTGAGCCACTTATGCCTGGACTCTTCCTGTGATCCTCACTCCTGTTGCTTCACCTTGCCTGGTACACGCAGTTCCCTGGAAGCAAGTGCCTTCTGACTATCTGGTGAGCTACCCTCCCTCATCAGCCCGCCCTCCCCCACCCCCGACAAACACACACACATACACACATACACACACACACACACACACACACACACACACCCCTGTTGGTTTGGATGAACTATCAGCTGCCCATCTCATTAGATCTTAACTGTGTTAGAATCTGTTCTCTGAAAGGACTATTGAAACTGTTGGGATGCAGCCTGCAGCAACCCAGCCTGCTCTATTATACAATCCACAGCAGTTTCCCACCCCCACCTTCTTTTTATTGAACAGGTTACTCAGTCATACTAAACATGGAATAAAGTGAAATAAATAAATATATGAGACTCAGAGTGCACTGAGTCTTTTCACTGTTGAGCTGGCTCAAATGTTCTCAAAGTTTATCAGGGAGCTTGGCTGCCCTGGTGAAAATAGCATTGTGCAGTGAAACAGAAAATAAGATGTCATGGCAAACTAAACATCTTCACTTTCTGGACAAATATCTAAGTTGACTGGAGCAGAGACGTGGGGGCAAAGGGAGGCAGCCTGGCTTCCCTGCCTACCCTGCACCCTACTGGGGTTCAGATGAGCAAGTAGATGAAATTCACCCGACACCCGGCTCCCGCTGAAGGCTCTGGACACTTCTACCCAGCGCCAGTCTGTCTTTTCTCCAGTTCCTTCCTATGTGGTGGCAGTGAAGATGTTTAGTTTGCCATGATATCTTATTTTCTGTTCTACTGCACAGTGTTATTTTAACCAAGGCAGGTTACTCTCTCCTTGATGAACTCATGGGAATTGGATATCTGTAAGCAACTTCCATTAAAGTGAATGGATATTAAAATCACTGTGTGTGTGTGTATGTGTGCACTCAAGATGAAAATAAGGGTGAGAAGAAGAGAGAAAAAGAGAAAAGGGAGAAAGTACGGTCCATTTTCATTTATTAGCTTTGAGAAATTATTTTAATTCTCCTAGTACAGATTTCTGGGGCCAATGGAGTACGAATAACCTGCCCAAGGCAACTGCCTAGGTGTGTCCTTTTGCAGAAACTGGTTTCCCAAAGGCACCTGTACGTCAAACAAAAACCTAGTAAGCAGCTGAGAGGAGACCCTTTTGCCATAAGTTTGGGTTCTTTTGAAAAATGGCTTCAAGCACAGTTGGTTTTGAGAAACAGCAACACTAGGGTCTGTCTGCAGACTGCCTGTTAAGGGGACATGTGATTATAAAAGCACCTTTTGGCATCATTACCGTGGGACTGTTGATGGGGCAGAGTCTAAGAGTATCTGAAAGTTTTCTCTCTCCCAGTGTATTTTTGACTCTCTAGTCAAAATGTTACCCCAGTTTGCAAATCATATAGTCAATACACTCCAATCCATTATTGGTTTAATATATTATTTTTAATGCTTCCTATGTGGTCTGTTTAAGCCTCAGCGCTAACAGTGCTAAAATAGCGAGGCTACTTACCTCAGGGAGTTGCAATGAGGGGTAAGCACAAAGGTTGGATGCTATCAGCATCCCATAAAGAAAATTAAATGAGCACCTGGCTGTCCTGGGCACCCCATAAATGTCAACTACTGCTTTATTATTTCCAAAGATGTAAGGAGGGAAAACAGAAGAGAAAAAAAAATCTAAGGAACTGAAGAACACATCAGAGAGAAAAAAAAGATGGCCTTACTACTTTTACCTATCTGTCTCTGAAACAAAATTCACTCCTTTTTTTGATGTATTCAAAGACAGTCGCAATTCTTAAAAATTGCCCTTTGGAAAAAAAACTTGTATGAAGCATCAAGCATGAAATTAAGAAGAATATTAACACATTGTTAAACATAAGACCAATGTCACGGAACTATGAGTGCTGTTGTTTCCAGGGCCCGCTGCGTCGATTCTGACTCATAATGACTATGTACAACAGACTGAAACACTGCCCATCTCCGTCACATTTGGGCCCGTCGTTGTAGGCATTGTGCTAATATATCTCCATGAGATGCTCCTTCCTTTACACTGACCCTCGGAGAAAGAGGGAGACAACACTATTAGGCCTTGTAGCCCAGATTAGAGTTTTCGACTTAAGATGAAAATGCAGGAGTGGGGTGGAGCAGAGAGGGTATTTTTTGAAAATGGATCTCCACTTTTGTCTGTTCTATTTGTTAAATATAGCATCTCTTCCCCCTTTTAATAGATTTTAGCTCTTCGCCAAAGATCAGCTATTTATAGGCTGGTGGATTTACTTCTGAGTTCTTAATTCTGTTCCACAAGTCTGTCATTTGTATCCATACCAGGCTTAGCTTCCCCCCCCCCCTTTTTACTAACATGACTATACAGTAGGCTCTGATATCAGGCCTCCTACTTTGTTACTCTTCTTCGGCAATGTTTTATTTATCCAGTCTCCCTTCCCGTCCATATAAAATTAGTGATTGGGCTTTTTATCTTGTTAAATAAAATGTTGGAGTTTTGAAAGAAGCTGTGTTTCATCTACTTCTCAGTGATTCTTCCCTTACCTGATAGCTTGCATTTAAACAATAGTATTAAAAATCTACTATGCAACTTTTTTTGTGCATTGACCTGTAGTTCTTCCTGGACAGATCCAGCTTCTGGCCTTCAGAGATATCTTTGTCTGTGAAGCACACAACTGAAGAAGCTAGCACTCTAAAAGGCCTCATACTGTTCTCCTCTCTACTCCATCACTGGAGCTACCATTGCAGTTCTTCCTGTGAAAGAGGCAGCTTAGGTGATTTGGAGGGAGCTCTTTCATAAAAGACTGGAGAACAGTAAGCGATACCCAACAGGAGGCAGGATAGACGTTACTTCTGCTCCTCTCTATTCACATATCCTGGGAAAACCAAACCAAATCTTTTTCACCTATCCTGGAAAAACCAAATCTTGGAGGGAACTGGGCAAATTCAGGACCTTGGGAATTCAGTAGAAGCTGGCCAACCCCACTTCTCATAATCCAGGCCACTGAGCTACTCTTCCAACCTGTTGTTCATTTCCAGGCTCTCAGTTTCAGATTCCAAACCCAGCACTGTATCCTCTTTTTCCTCTGAGACATCCTCAGACTGTGGATTGGCAATACTTGGCTCAGTTGTGGTGGGCATGGCTACTGGGGACATGGACATGAACAGCAATCCCCTTGACTGCTTTGATCCCTGGCACCGCTGCTTGCTTGGACCCAGATCTGTCAGCTGAGTCTCTAGTCCTACCACTGGGCCTCAGGTTTACATTAGCACCAGCCTCAAAGATAAGCCTAAGTGTTTAGAGCACTCAAGTACTGACAACGTAGTGATTTTAAGAGTCTGAGCCTTGGGAGCCACTTCTTTTTCACACAAATCAAAGTTTGTGTTCCTGGTCTTTAGGGTCTGACCTTGTCAATTCAAACTCACTGCTCTCAAGCTAATTCCAACTCATAGGGAGCCTTTAGGACAAAGTAGAACAGTCTCTGTGGGCCTCTAAGATTATAAATCCTGGTGGGAATAGAAAATCTCATCTTCCTTCCATGAAGCAGCTAGCGGGTCTGAACTGCTGACCTTGCAGCTCAATTCACAAGTCACTGTTCCATCAAGACTCCTTAATCATGCCAATAAATGGGGGTATATTCATACATGGTTTTGGGTAATATTGACATTTTCATTATGTTAAGTGTTCCTCTCCATGAACATGGTATGTTTTCCCATTTAAGTAAATTGCATTTAGTTTCTTGCAGTAGTGGTTCTTATTTTTTTTCAGAAATATTTTATGTTCCCGGTTATATTTATTCCTAAGTATCTTATATTTTTTTTGGGGGGGGAAAGAGATTTTCTTGGACATCTTCATTCCTTTGTGTTGCTACCTTCCCCTTACTCGTCTAGACTAAGGTCATCTATAAGTAATCCTGTTTGCCTTATTTAGAGATGTAGAATTGATGCAAATGTGTCTTCAGTTTCATTATCTCATGGATTATTGAACTCATTTTATCCCAGTTAACATTTTTATAAGCAAGAAACGTGTCCTTCTATAGTCTTGAGAGACATCTAATTTAATTCGTATTACAGAACACACACAGAAAAAAATTGCACATCTTACTTTAAGGAGTAGTAGCTGAAGTCTTTAAAGCTTGTGAGCATCCATTTAAGATGCAATTATTGGCTTCTCCCCATCTAGAACAGAGAAGAATAAAGAAAATCAGAAACATAGGGAAAAAGCAGTGCAAAGTCAAAATGTCTTGAGAAATTGGCCTCCACTATCCTGAAACCAGAAGAACTAGATGGTTCCAGGTTACCACAACAAACTGCTCTAACATAGATCCTAAAAGAAGGCCCTGGGTAGAGTAGAAGAAAAATGTGGAACAAAACTCAAAGTCATTTTAAAAATCAAATGTATTGGTTGATAGTGACAGATGGAACTCCCAAGGTTATGGCCCCTAGACATCATTCAACTCTGGAATTAAACCCACCTTGTAGATTACCTTTCAATCAAGCAATGGAAAGGCACAATTATGTTCTGATCTATAACAATAAAACACAACCAAAATCACTGCCTCTGAGTTGACGCCAACTTCTAGCTATTCAGTAGGATGACATATCACTGCCATTTGGCTTTCAGAGGCAGTAAATCTTTAAGGGAGAAAAAAAGTTAATCATTATCCCACAGAGCAGCTGGTAGTTTCAAACTACTGACTTGTCATTAGCTACACAACTTGTAACCCACTGCGCCAGCAGGGCTCCTTAAACCGAACTGTAGGTGAGAACAGTAAAGTGAACGATAAGGTGAAGAGTAGCACCAGAGAGAAGTGCGCTCCTTAGAAGAATCAGCCAAGAGAAATATTTGCAGGAAAACAAAACTCAGAAGGCAAGAAGGGCAGGAAGGAAGAGGGATTGAGAAGGCACAGGTAGAGGACTGTGGCATTGTGGAAATATCATCAATGCCATGAAACAAAAGTGAGTGCACATTGTTGAAGGGAAAGCTAATTTATTCCATTTCTTTCACCCAAATAAAAAGGAGACAAAGAAGTGAAAAGAAATGTATCCTGAGCTGACCATGGTAGATGGTAGCTTGGGTTTCATGGCTTATTTTTATCACAAAGGGTGGTATTAAACAACTTTTATGGCATTCAGACAACTATATTGGTGAGAAGGGCCAAACAAATCCTTATAAACAATAGCTGCTGATCAGAGAATAAGTTCACTTCAGAGAAGCTTCTTTGGTTTATGAATCACTGTTGGGTTTCTTGGAGGTGAAAATGTACAGAAATGGTTAGAATCTAGAAATCTTATGGCACTGTTTAGAACTGAAGAGTCAAACTGAAGTTATTTTCTAAATCATTTTTACACTTGAAATTATTTATTTATTGTCATTTTATTGGGGGTTCGTACTACTTTTATCAAAATCCATGCATTGATCTGTTGTGTGAAGCACATTTGTACATTTGTTGCCATTATCGTTCTCAAAACTTTTCCTTTCTACTTGAAGGAGCTAATATTTTTGTACATTAAGGTTACTAAGCTTTGAGTCAGAAAATGGAATGGGGAGATGCTTAATAGAAGCAATAAGCACTAAGTAATAACAGGAAAAGGGATATAAAAGATACCACAGAAAATTACATGAGCTGTAAAACTCTCATGTGGCTGATAGAGCTGTAGAAGCAGTAACTTCTGACATTGTACTTTGATAAAAGTTGATTTTTAAGTTCTTAGGTACTAACAACAATAAGAAAGCGGGAGATCCACTTTCAAAAACTCACAGTTCTACTCAGACACACACAAGGTCGCTTGGAATCAAATTAGAATGTAAGACAACCGTTAGGGTTTTTTTTTTTCTGTAAACACAGTAAAACAAAACAACCAAATACACCATTCTGACTCATAGTGGCAAAGGAGGGCAGAAGAGAACTATTTTCTGGGGTTTCTCATAATATAAATACTTATGGGAGCAGACAACTTCTTCTTTCTTCTTTCTTTAGAACTACTGGTGGATTTAGACTGCTGACCTAGAAGTTAGCTGACCTAGAAGTTAGCAGGACAATATGTAAATAAGGTATCTTCACCCAGCTTGTCAAAAAGTAGGCTCAAATAATTCTATTTATTAAGAAAAGATTGAATAGTGCAGAAAACTCTAAGATAGAGGTCAAAATTTGCATGCCTACAGAATCCATCCAACAATTGCAGCAATACGTTGACAGGGTACTACCAGCATTCAGGCCAGATTCAGAAGAGGATGTAGAACACAGGATATCATTGCTGATGCCACATGGACCTTGGCTCAAAGTAGAGAATCAGATAGATGTTTATTGTGCTTTATTGACTATGCAAAGGTATTGAACTGTGTGGACCATAATAAACTGTGGATAACTTTGAAAAGAATGGGGATTCCAGAATTTGTCATCGTGTTTATGGGGAGCATATCTATATCTATATCTATATCACGAGGCATGGTTTAAATTCAGGAAAGGTGCGCATCAAGGTTGTATCCTCTCACTATATTTGTTCAATGTGGATGCTGAGCAAATGATCAGAGAAGCTGTATTCTGTGAAGAAGAATATGGCATCAGCATCAAAGAAAAAGCTTATTAAACATCTTACTGTATACAGATGACACAACCTTGCTAACTGATAATGAAGAGGGCTTGAAGCACTTGCTGATGAAGATCAAGGTTTGCAGCCTTCAGTATAGATTATTACTCAAGATAAAGAAGACAAATTTTTGAAAGACCAAAATCATCACAACTGGACCAATGGATGTAAAGGTTGAAGTTACCAGGGAATTTGTTTTGCTCGATTGAACCCTCATCAATGCTCATGAAAGCAGCAGATGTATTGCATTAGGTAAAGATGTATTGCATTAGGTAAATCTGCTGTACAAGACTTCCTTAAAGTATTGAAGAACAAGGATGTTACTTTGAGGTTTAAAGTTTGTCTGAACCCAGCCATGGAACTTTCAATGCCCTCACCTGCATGTGAACTTTGGACATTGAATCGGGAAGACCGGAGAAAGATGGATGCATCTGAGTTGTGGTGCTGGAGAAGAATACGGAAAGTACCCTAGACTGCTAAAAGGACGAACTCATCTGTGTTGGAAGAAGTACAGCCAGAGTGCTCCTTAGACACACCGATGGTGAGATTTCTTCTTACATACTTTGGGCATGCTGTCAGGAGAGATCAGTCTCTGAAGAAGGACACCATGTTTGGTAAAGTAGAGAGGCAGCAATAAAAGAAGGCCTACAAGGAGAAGAATTGACATTGTGGCTACAACCACAGGCTTGGATTCAGCCAGAGAGTTGACAAGTTTGGCATGTGCTCTGAGATGGGGTCACCCAGGAGTGGACACTTGTGTTCTATCACTTCTGTTGGTTCTTTCCTCAGGTGGGTGTGAATGTGTAGCTACAGAGAGATAGGTTGCTAGGGCTGAGCCCTGGTAGTGTAAGTGGTTGAGTGTGGGACTGCAGTCTATGGGTTTGGCGGTTCAAATCCAGCAGCTGCTCTCCAGGAGCAAGGCTGGGCAGCTCTCATGACCACCAGAGGACAGTGATACCAGAAAAAAAAAAAGAGAGAGGAGTTGCTAAAAGTAAGGTAAGATGATGAGATAGAACAACCTATCTTTCCATTGAATGCCATGCTAGTCTAGTATCACCACACCTTTGAAATTTTGACCTCCAAAGCCTTGATGGATTTAACCCTTATGTCTGCAGTGGAAATCTGAGCACGTTCTCAATCTTCTCGAAGAGTCGGCCTGACTCTCTGTGGCTCTCAGTTCTACACAGTCTCTGTGCTTCCTAGAGCTGCAATCAGAGCTTCTTAGTTCTAGGAGGACACCTTTCTCCTTGTTAGTGCTTAATTCGATCTGGCTAGTGGTGGTGTCCTTGGATTTTTAAGAGCAAAGGCTTATTGTTCTGGTAATAAACAATTTTAGCAGACACCTTTTCACATGGTACTGATTTCCAGGTTACTGACTATTTAGCTATAGAAGAAAAGGCTCTTCAAAATGAATTCTTTCTAAATATGTAAAGTTTTAAGCAGGTTATAAATTTTGAAAGGAATGTAAAATGTATAACAAAATGAATCTAAATATCTTTGGTCAAATAGACATCTATGGTTGATAGCAAACTAGTAGCAACAACTCACCTGAAATCTAGACACATACTCCACTGCAGTGCATTTTTATATAGTTCATCTCGTTAAGAGGGAGAGTCTGCTTCTCTGAGTCTTGTGCCTGGGCTTGCCTTAAGACTTGCTTTCTTCAGCAGTAGGAAGTAGAAATGACATTCTGGATTTTGAGCTTAGGTCTTAAGTACCTAAAGCTTCTTCTTTCCCTTGTGGACCCTGCCATTCCATCTTGTGACAGAATGTACATAACATATTGGTCTAGTCTGCGAGATGATAAAGGATATGTGGCCCAGTGATCTCCATTTCTCCAACTGATCATCAAACACCAGAAGCAGAACTGATTCATTGACTGGAAGTCAATGCAAAAGCAAACAAACAAACAAATCAAACTCACTGCCATTGAGTCGATGCCGATTCATAGTGATGCTTTACAGGATAGGATTATCCCCTGTGAGTTCCAGACACTGTCACTTTTTACACTAGTAGCAAGCCGTGTGTTTGTCTTGTGCGGAGTGGCTAGTGGTTTCAAACTGCTGGTGTTATGATTAGGAGTTCAACAAGAAACCACTGTGCCACCAGGACACCTACAATAGTTAACTCAAAGGCATGAGTCAGTTCGTGGGACCAGATAAACTCCGCATTGAGCCTAGGGCAAATTGCTGACACAGTGACGAGCTAAATGAGAAGAGTCATGTGTGGCATCGCATCTCATCAGGCAACATTGGCCTCACAGACCTCCATGGTTTCAATGATCAGCCATGACTTTAGTTGCTGCCTTTAACCTTAAGTTTGGGGGTAGTTTGTTTTACAGCAAAAGTACTGCCATGGTATTGTTCATGATGATTCAGAATGGATGGTAGCTAGCTGGTGTGAAAATTTGTTTTAGTATTACTTGAAAGTAGCAGGATCATAGTTGAAGTGAAGTTTTTAGCTTTTTACTTTTTATTAGCTCCCTAGGGCCTGAAATCAACACAGCGTCTTCCATTCAATCACGCACACACACACACACACACACACACACACATCACGTGCTAAGTTGACTTTCGCCAACAGCTGGGATTTCAATGCATTGGTTACAGGCATGCCAGGTCCCCAAGTAAATATTTACTTTTCACAGACCTTTCTCATTCTAGAATCTGCATCAATGAGGAGCTGGTCAAAGAAGCAATATAAGTTATTTTAATAAAAGAAATTTAGCAAAGAAGAGGGAATTGGTTAGGAAGTACTGAGGAATCAACCATATCCCAATAGCTAGGAGAATAAAATAGGAGAGGTTGAAGATACTGGATTTTAGAAGCATGGAGGGAGAGTCCCATGGAGCTGGAACTCACAACTGGGAGGAGAAAGTGCTGGCTATGCAATGCTCATAACTCTTAAGAGGTGCAATGAGGCTCTTTCTGGGAGTGCTACAATAAATGGCCAGACGTCCCATTTTTTAACAATTTAACAATGCCCCCCAGATTTTAAAATTAAAATAAATATATTACAATACTATTTTTGTGTTCTATGAAAATT
Organism: Nesogale talazaci; assembly: GCA_004026705.1. NCBI lineage: Eukaryota > Metazoa > Chordata > Mammalia > Afrosoricida > Tenrecidae > Nesogale > Nesogale talazaci. The sequence goes on along the minus strand of PVJH01011938.1, from coordinate 50,603 downwards.
TTTGTTGCTCCACATAGACGAAAATTTTAGTCAAGAACCACATACCCTTCCCCCCAGCATCCCACTTAAAATCTGGTCGCTAGAGGTAATGCCTACTCCACGAATCAACTGTCATTTTGGTGTGAAGAGTCATAGCTGGGATCTATTGATCAGGAAAGCATACCAACAAGAACCAAGTCCACTCTTTTTTTTATCTTGCCTTCCATTTAATCCCAACACACACACACACACACACACACACACACACACACACACCTCTGATTGGTAGAACCAAACAATCATCCTTTAGATGGGAAAGAAGAGTCATAGCCCTCTCTGTCTTCTCTGCACTAGGAGCAACCTGTCTACCACTGTCCCCATCCTCTAAAAATGTACACCTGCATCAAATTCATCTCCACCTCTGCCCTGGTCAGGAGCACCCCCCGGTGCTAAGTCGACCACTGTCTGTCAATGCAGAAATGGCTGAGACACTGACAGAGGAGCGTGTCAGCAGCTGGACAGCCCCATGTTCCCTGACCTCACTGATCCCTAGTCGCAGTGTCCACACCAGAACCGTCTCAAGGGACACTGACACAGTCGCCAAGGCCAAGTGAATGGGGGCCGGGGCTGCCACAGTTGGCGTGGCGAGCTCTGGAGCTGGCATTGGGACTGTGTTTGGGAGTCCCAACACTGGCTATGCCAGGAACCCATCTCGGAAGCTGCAGCTCTTCTACGCCATTCTGGACTTTGCCCTCTGAGAGGTCATGAGGTTTTCTGCCTGATGGTAGCCTTGCTGATCCTCTTCGCCATGTGAAGGAGCCGTCTCCACCTCCCAGAGTTCTCTGTCCAGCGTCTCATCTGCCCTGTGTGTTCTTTTCCCTACACCTCCCCCGGGGGACCCTGGGGAAAGTCATTGGTTCAGGGTGTGACAAAGGGAAGAAAAATAAATACTGTATTAATTAAGATGTTTCTCGAGGGAAAAAAAAAGAAAAGTCAAAATTTGAGAGGCTCACTAGCAACAACATGGAACAGAGTACAAGCATAGAAGGTGGTCTTGGGGTTGAAATAGAGGATCTTAATAGCTGGCATTCCCCAGTCTGATCTTAAAGACTCCTTGACAACAGCCTTTTTTATCTTTTTCCTCATGCCTCCCTTGAGTGTCCTAGACTTGAAGCAACAACAGCTTTAAACCCAAAGATGATACTTAACAACTTCTGGTTGAGTACATTAATATGGGGCTGTAGAGTTCTTTTTCTTCTTCTTCTTTTCCTTAATACTTTCTTTGTACCAGATGCTAAACACTTATGGTTGTCTCCTTTAATACTCTCACCAACAAGATCAGGGGAAAAGAAGGTACTATTTTTCTTCCTTTGAGCCAGTCTGTGTGCAGGAAGAAAAACTGAAATCCCTGACTATTTCAAATGGAAGGAATTTATTACAGAAAAATTGGACTATAAAAGCCATAAGGTTTGGAAGACAGAAAAGGGGTGGTGCTCCCCAGAGCCCTGCAGTGTGCACTCACTGTATGACAGGACCAGAATGTGCAGCATCCGGCTACTGAACAGACCAGGAAGCACCTTCTGCAGTGATTGCTACAGCTACCGCTCAGCTGCAGCAACCCCTGTGCCTACAGCAGGAACCTATAGTCACTTTGTGTGGTGGCTTTAGCAACTGCTACTTCTCCAGCAATAACCAGCGGTATTTCACAGTCCTAAAGTAGTCATTGCGGAATCCAGAAGCAGGAAAATGCCTTCTCTCTTCCACCTGTTATTCCATCAGCAGCAGCAGCCTTTAATCACAAGTCAGCTGTCAATGGAATCTGGGAAATGTAGGTTTCAAGTTTCTAGCCATAGCAGCATAGAGATGAACATAGAAAAACGAATATGAAGGTGAGAGTTAAAAATAAGTGCCTGGCACCAGCCACCCTTTTGACTATTGTATTGCCATCCCATTTACCTGTTTAGTTTTAAGCAGGACAGATAGGGTCTCCTGTGGGTGAGTTGGTGTGTGGATTGGGGTAGGATGTGTGGAGTTTTGTGAGAGAAAGAAAGGACATGGGAAGTGATACTATTGATCAGTTAGTAGTTTTAGTTCCATCTGTTTTTGCAATGCCTCATGGCCAAAGCCAGCCTGTTTAGATAAAGTGACTGATAGAAGGCAGCCTGCTGGATTTATGCCTCCTCTCCCCACAGTGACCCAGGGTTTCTTTTGAATGATATAGTCTAAAACAACTTTGAACTTGAGTGTTTTAAAAGGAATTGTGTTTAGGATCTGGCTATACCAAGATTACATTGATTTCTCCTACTTACTACTATGTGTGATACAAATGATTATTGAAAGTTATGATTAGAGAGAGTTGATTTGTTTTCAACTTTCACAATTAGATTTGCTAAAAGGAATTAGAAATTGCTTAAGAGAAACAGACTTTTATTATAAGCCATTATAAAGGACTTAGCTAGCCTTCTGAGTCCAACACAGAGCCTTGAGCGTCAGTATATTTTGCCTTTGAAAAGACATGCAAAGCCACCTAAAACTACTGAGAGATTGATGAGGGGGGAATAGTGACTGTTTTGGCTTTTTGAACTGGAATGAATGTAAGCAATTGCGAGTGGACGTGCTTTGGCTAGAAAAGTCTGTACCCACCAAAGAAACCCACCCATTCTAGGACTGAAAGTTAAAGGGAATCTGCAGGCAGCCAGCTCTTCTCATTAAGTAACCAGCTGAATTCACTTGTTGAGTGGAAGTGGGGGAAGTGCAACAAAGAAGGGATGGAAGAGTCTGGCTGCTGATGGACATTGAACTGGTCCACAGGAAGAGATAAGGATGATAGGCTTGAAGTTTAAGGAGCTGTGCAGAATCTGAACCCGTGGCATACCGTAGCACAGGGACACTAGGGTTGGTGAGAATATGTGAAAGAAGGGAGCCAATTGGTTCAAAGTAGAGAGAAATGTGTGTGACTTTGTACTCATTGACCTAGTTTGAAATGAATTGACCAGAACCCTACTAGACAAAGAGAAAAAATGTTTGAGTCTGTGAGCTTGCAGTCTTGATGGATGGCCTGGTTCAGATTTGACTTTGTGTACGGACATTGACAAAGTTCCAACTGGAATGAAGATTCCTAAAATTAAAGAATATGTCCATCTCTTCGGAGCACTGTGTTGGTAGGATTGGGCAATTTAAGAATTGGACACTCAAAATTGAGGGGAATAAAGGCATAAGTAGAACAGGAGAAGGGACTTGGCTTTGTTTTCTCTTTTCCTAATGGGTCTAGGAAAGAGTGGGGAAGATGCTGATAAGATTATAGAATTCAGAAAAAAAAAGATTATAGCATTCAGTTGTAGGAGATTGCTCCCAGAAGCACAATTTTCCCCCCTTATAGACTATAAGATGCAAATGGGGCTTATGTGCTTTTTGGATGTACATGTATTAGTTAAATGCTTTAAGCACAAGTATGACTTTATTATTGTCTTTGCTTGGAGATTATATATGGCTATATCAACGTCCATTTGACAAAAAAAGTAGACTGTGATTTTTAGATTTTATGTCAACTCGATGTATTAGGTAAAGGCCAACCTAGGCTGTCTCCTTGTAGCTTTTTTTTTTTTTTCAAATGAAAGGTGCTGTAGAGGGCTTCTCATTCTGTCCCCCCTCTTAGCTTGTCTGGATTTCATATCTAGCTCTGGGGTTGGTGGCCATGTGTCTCACTAACCCGGATAATGAAGCCATCCTGCCATGTTACGGTGGGACTTCAATCCACCCAACTCGACAGGCCCTGAGCAACGATCTTCCAGATTCTGCCTGTTGCTAGCAGCTGATCCATGGACCTTGATTTGGACTGGGCTCGGTAGTTTTCTTGAAATATAGTTTTTAAAAAAAATACATATATCACTATTACTGTTTTGTTTCTCTAGGAAAGCCAGCCTACCAGAAATCTTTTCCTAAAGGGGGAAATAAAGAGTCTAGTATAATATCTGTGTATGGCATGCACCTCAGTTGACTCAATTCAATTTGTTGGTTTTCTTCCTTTGTCTCTCACCATAAAATCTATGGTGGTATACAAATATATGAGGGTGTACAAAAGCAAACAGACAAAAATCCCTGGACTTGTGTGGAGCAAAGTGTAGCTTTCCCAGTACACATTTTTCCCACGAGGCAAGTATCAAGCGAGCAACTCACTCTGCTTAGCATCGCTTGGGAAGGTTCTCTCTGGTCACAGTGAATTTTTTCACTAAAGCTGTTTCATTTGAATTTCATTTTCTGTGTGTGTGTGTGTGTGTGTGTGTGTGATGGGCAATTTAAAAGATCAGCCTGCAGTGATGCCCCCCCCCCACCCCGCCAAATAAAATAAAAGATCAGCCTGTGGCTGTGAAATTTTGTTTCCCATTTGGGAAAAATGCCACAGAAACTGTTGTGATGTAGAAGAAATAAAGAAAACAAACAAACAAACAAACGAGGGAGGTTCAAACATATGAGTTTGAAAATGTTCCCATAAATGGCATCACAGATTTGACAAATATATTAAGTGTAATGGAGAATACCTTGAAGGTGATAAGGTTGTTTTGTAAAAAAAAAAAATTAAAAATTAAATATATCACTTTGGGAAAAGAGTTTTTTGGGGGTGGGTGGGTATTCCCTCATATTACTCAGGGATTTGTCAATACAAAAATTATTTTGTACAACTATTTAGATTTACAGAACTGTCTTTTTAAGTTTAATTTTTCCCCCTGGGAATTGAGGAATCTGACTCTGATTAGGGAGGGGTTTGGCAGCTATGAGGAGTGAGAAGATCAATCTTAAGAAGAATTAGTAACCCCTTGCAAGACAAGTATCTTTGGTAAGGCTATTGCAGAGTCTTCTCAGAGAGGGAGGGAGAACTTCTATTGACAAAGAAACCCAGGGGTTCTGAAGGTTCTCAGATCTGAATGAGTCCATCCAGATGTTTCATTTCCACTCTCATTCTAGTAATAGTCCACAAATCCCTCTTCAGATAGTAATCCATAAGTACTTGATTAGTCCATAAATCGCTCTTCAGACGCATGCAGCCATGTGCAATGATGCAGAATGCAGGAAGATCGCAGGTTGAACCATGAGAGTGTAGGGATACCATAAGGGAAGAGAGAAGGTTGGGGGAGAAAGGGGAAACTGAGCACTATGAGCGGACAAACCTCCCTCCCCCCGGAGGATGAACGACAGACACGTGGGTGAGGGGAGACAGCAGATGGTGTAAAATATAAAAATAAGATTTATTTTTCTAAAAAGGTCACAGATCAGATCCGATGGGAGTGGAAATATCACAGGGTTGGTGAAGGTCTCAGCATGACTCCATGTGACTTGTCAACAGGAAGGTGAAGCCCAGAGAGTGTGTGTGGCCCACCTCCAGGGAGAAAGAGAGGAAGTTCCCAGAATCCTCATGCAAAATCCACACTCACAGTTGACACAAGATTTTGTAATTACCCCCGCATGGGGAACTCTAGCACCAAGCACTGTAAGAAATAGGGTGGAGCTGAGAAAAGATGCCATACCTCTCTGGATTGGCATGTTTGAAATAAGAAACGACAAGAACTGGTGGGTCCTAAAGCTTGACAAGACCAAGTCCTGGGTCTCTGTGCTATAACTGCTATTGTCTATATCTTATTTCTTCATTCTTTCATTCGATGGCCATAATTTATATGCTAAACTGAGTAGAACTCAGAGGGCTTGAGGTAAGCCTTTAGGTTTTAAAATTCTGCCAGGTCTGGCCTTTCAGATGATGTGTGTGACCTCAAAAGCCTTGTATCTCTAAACCTTGAGGCTAATACCCAAGATTAATGGTGATACAATGATAATAATAATAATAATAATAATAACTTCGGGGCTGAGCCCCGGTGGAGTAGTGGTTGAGTGTGGGACTGGGCTCCACGGACTCGGCGGTTCAAATTCAGCCGTAGCTCTCCAGGACCAGGAGCAAGGCTAGGTAACTCCCATGACCACCAGGGGGCAGTGATGCCCAAAAAACAAAACAAACAAAAAATAACTTCCATCCAGCAACCCAATCCTTTTCATTAATGTTTTCTCGTTTAATACACAAAGATCCTGTGAGATAGGTTCTGGTGTCCCTCCCATGTAATAAATTGAATGGTGTCTTCCCAAAATACATTACAAGATCTAGCCCCTGGTACCTGTGACTATGACCTGATTTGGAGAGAGTTTCTTTGTAGGGATAATTAAGGATCACCCTGCAATGAACCCAATGACAGAAGACACTGCAACACAGAAAGAAATGCGCCAAGGAATGCAAAAAAAAAAAAAAGATTTTTGGAAGCTATCAGAAATTAGGAGTCTGCAAGGAGAGAGCCTTACCTGGTGCCTAGGAAAGTGTACACCCCTCGGCACAACTTAAGCCTGACTTCTAGCCTTCTGAGCTTAAATTTATTTTGTTTGAAGCTATCTCCTTTGTGATCATTTGTAGTGGCAGCACTAGGAAACTAGACCCTATTTAACAGGTGAGGAAACATGGTCAGACAGATTCGTTTGTGTTACAAAGATTCTGAGACAGATTCACATTTCTTATAAAAGAGATGAGGGAAGGATCTCATTTTCTCAAATCATCACTTTAAGGCATCCCAAAGTCTTCAGAGGATGGCAGCGTGAGGTCAGATCACTAACAATGCTCTTAGAGCAACATGGGCTTGAGCTGACGGAGAAAGTGTCTGGCAACTCTTCCTTTCCTAGGGACTCTCACTGCCTCTAAGAGGTTTCATCTAAGTTGTGTGTGTATGTGTGTGTGTGTGTGTAAAGGACAAAAAACATCCGATAAAGATGATACAACTGGCTCACTCTCTCTCTGGAAAGTCTCGGGGGCCTCTGCTTTTAGCCAGGTAGAAAAATTGACATGTACCAGCTGGCCGGAAAGGGACGCCACCACAGAGTCTGGCCCAAACCTTAGACCCAGGTGAAGGACTGCTACTCTCTGCTGGTTCGAAGTCTGCTTTATTATTCATGGTACCTGGCTGATGGCACAGATAGGGTTAGGAAGGTCAGTGCAGCATTAATATGTTGAATTGGGAGATGGTACGGGCTGGAGATGGAACCTGGTCACACCAGAGTGGTTCTTATCGAGGGGGCTTGATTTGACATTAATATTAATTTGGTGTTTCCTCCCATCTTCAAGAAATTTGCCCTTCCAAGATAGGAGAATACCTGAATGCTAGTCCCATGCAAAGTAGTAATATAGGTTGGGCTTATGGTGATGGAGGATTGTGGGGGAGGAGCTGTGAGCAAAAGGTGGGAGGAGCAGGATTTGCTACAACCTGTAGTGTGAGGCTGTACCATGAGTGTATGAGACACTTTTGATAGAACCTTTCATGGGTATTAAGCAGACTCCATATTTATACCCAGACTTATAATTCTCAAGTATGTCTAGCTGCTCAAACGCATCAGAGTCAACACCGAGGGATATTCCAGAAGATTTATCATTCCACCTCCAAGCTATAGAAACAAATTCACTGCCACCAACTCAATTCCATCTTAGAGACCTATATAAGACAGGGTAGAACTTCCCCCATGAGTTTCCAAAAGCGGTAAGTCTTTATAAGTTTTGCAAACTCATCTCTCTCACTCACAGAGCAGATAGTGGTTTTGAACTGCTCACCTTGCTTATGGCTATGCCAGGAAGGTTCCTCCTATCTGCTAGTTTAAACCAATACTCCTCCTCCATATTAGACTCAGCTGGAAAGTTTTTAAAGCCTGTGTATATCTCTGGATGCATGTACTAATTGAATCAGAATTTCTGAGGTTCCCAGTACAGGTATGTTAAAAACAAGCATGTGGTTCTTATCTGCATCCAGGATTGGTAATCACCAGAATACACAAGCTTTGACATCTCTTCAAATGAAACGAAGGGGATGAAACCTTAAAGCTAAGCGCCCCTAACAATTCCTTCTCCCCTTCAAGGCTGAAATGACAGGGTCTTCTGAGTAGGCCTGGAGAACTGACTTCCAGCCTCCAAGTCCCGCCTGGGTGACGTCTCAACTTCACGTCCCACTGGTTCTCCTGGTGAGCTAAACATCATCACCACCCGGAGAGCTTGTTAAAAAAACAAGACAAGACATAAAAAACAGATCCCTGGGTCCAAGTCCAGAATTTCTAAATCTGCTGGCCATCCAAGATGACATTGATAACTAACCCCTGGTGGCATCCAAGGCTGGGTCTTCAAGGTCAGCAGCTTGAAATCACCTGGAGAGAAAGATGGGGCTTTTCCCAGGGATAGTCTGACACTGTTCGATAGCGTCTCTAGGAGTTGACGTTGAATCCAAGGGAGTAAGAACCAAGTCCCAGGCAAGGCTGCCACCGTCGCTGCCGCCGCCGCTGGATTAAGAACCATTGTCAAGCAGATGCAAGCCTCAGTCAGTTTGGTAAAGAGTGGCTCTTGAACCGCTTCCCACTGAGTGATACTAAGGGGCTGCCCTGAGTGGCTTTTCTGATCCACAAGCTGCTCTCACCTGACACAGCAGCAGAGGTAGAGCGTCCTCACTGGGGCTCATGTGATGAGTGGACTTGTGCTCTTGAGCCTGGCGGTTAGCGCTTCATGCTAATGTGTTTCAGAGGAAACACAGCTCAGTGCGCTCTTTTGAAATAGGCTTCTACAGATCACAGTAGGAAACGCCAGTGTCAGGAACCCGGGGTCCTGAATAGAAACACATTCTGTTGCTGAAAAGATCAGCCAGGTCTTAAGCCCGGCACCGAGTGGCTAACCACAAAGGCTGCCGCACAAACCCACCAGCTACTCCTTCCAAGAAACACGAGGCTATCTGTTCCCGCCCGCATTTATAGTCTCAGAAACACCAAGTGACAGTTCTTCTCTGTCCTATCAGGTCACAATTAGAAGCAACTCAATGGTAGTGAGTTTGTGTCGGGTAAACATAGACTCAACGTTGCTACTAGACTGTGAAATAGCCAGTGACATTTTGACTCAGGTTGTTCGGTGGCATCACGATGATTCTGGCCCATAGTGAGCCCAAACACAATCCTGTGTCATCCTTACAACTGTTACTCTGCTTGAGCCCTTTGTTTGCAGCCACTGTGTCAATCCATCCCATTGAGGGTCTTCCACTTTTCTTTTTTTTAATTGAAGTGTGATGTCCTCCAAGAACTGGTCTCTTCTGACGTATGTCCAAAGTGGGTAAGATGAACTCTTGCCATCCTTGCCTTGAAAGGAGCGTGCTAGCCGTACTGCTTCTAAGCCAGATTTGTTTATCCTGTTAGCACTCCACAATACTTACAATTTGCCTCTCCAGCACCACATCAAATGAATCAGTTCTTCTGCAGGCTTCCTTATTCAATCTCCAATTTTCACATGCATCTGAAGCGATGGAAAGTACCATGATCTGAGTCAGTGTCACCTTAATCTCAAAGGAAACTCCTTGTTTTTCAGTCCTCTGAAGAGGTCTTGTGCAGCAGGTTTACATAAGGCAGTGTGTCTTTTGATCTCTTGAGTGCGGCTTCCTTGATCATTGATGGTGGATCCAATCTCAATCCACTTTTTCCCCCTTTCTCCTATTGATCCACTTAGGACTTTGATCTTCTTCACATTCAGTTATAATCCATTCTGAAGGCTGCGATACTGATCTTCATCAGCAAGCATGTAAGTCCTCCTCACTGTCAGCAAGCAGGATTGGGTAATCTGCATATCAAAGGTTATTAATAAGCCTTTCTCCAATCCTGACGCCACCTTATTCTTCATATAGTTTAGTTTCCCTGATTATTTGCTCAGCATACAAATTTAATAAGTTTGGTGAGAAGACACTACCCTGATGCACACCTTTCCTGATTTTAAATCATGCAGTAGTCCCTTGTCCTTCTCACACCACAGCCTCTTGCAGAACGCGCCAGTCGTGCGCGAGTGCAATGAGGAGTTCCGGAATTCCCATTCTTCTTTTGCACAGTTTTAAATTATGGTTCAAACAGTCGAATGCCTTGGCAGAGTCAATAAAACACAAGTAAACATCTTTTTGATAGTCTCTACTTTGAGCCCCAATCCATCTGACAGCAGCAATGTTCATCCTTGTTCCCTCGCTCCACATCCTCTTCTTATCCCTGCCTGCACTTCAGGCAGCTCCTCCTTTATGTAATACTGCAACCTTTGCTGGATGACCTTCAGCAAATTTTTATTTTTATGTGATATCAATATTGTCCTAAAGTTTGAGCATTCTGTTGGGTCATTTTTGTTGCCAGTGGACACAAATATGGATCTCTTCTAGTTAGTTGTCTTCTACATTTCTTGGCATAGATGAGTGGCCTCTTGTTAAAACATTTCAATGTGTATTCCATCAATTCCTAGAGCCTGATTTTTGGCTAATGCACTCAGTGTGACTTGAACTTTTTCCTTCCACACCATTGATTCTTGTTCATGTGTTACCTCCTGAAATGGCGGAATGTCAACTAGTTCTCTTTGGTACCGTGACTGCAGGTTCTTTGCATCTTCTATTGATGCTTCCTGCATCATTGAATATTTTGTCTGTATAATCTTTTAAGATTGCCACTAGGGACTTGATACTGAGCATTCTTACATCCATTTGGATCTTTTCTTTGTGTCCTATTTCTATTTAATGATCTTTTGCTTTCTTCATGAATGATGGCCTTCTGTCAGTGCTCAATGCTGGAAAGTCTGTTCTTGAGATGTTCTCCAAATTCAAGGGAGATAAACATAAAGTCATGTTTGGGCGCTCATGGATTTATTTTTGTTCTCTTCAGCTTTACTAATCTTACATATGAGAACTTCATAGTCTACTCCACAGTCAGCCAATATCCTGGTTTCAACTGGTTATCTTGCACTTCTCCAGTGTCTCTTTCCAGAGATCTAATCAATTTGATTTCTGTGTAGTTCATCTAGAGATGTCCACATATACTGTTGTGAAAGGGAATTTGTTATGAATTGGGTTTGTAAAATTTTATCATGTGTTCTCTAGCTTCATGTCTATTATCAAGTCCATATTTTTAAACTACTATTCCTTCTTCTTTTTTTAAACTTCTGTATTCCAATCACCAATAATTATCAATGCATCTTGTCTGCATATTGGATCAGTTCCAGACTGAAGTCATTTATAGAATTCTTTAGTTTCTTCATCATTAGCTTTTGTGGTTGGTACAGAAATTTGAATTATAATTGTATTAATTCGATTCCCCTGAATGAAAATAGATAACAGTCTTATCACAGACAACATTGCACTTCATGATTGATATTGTAAAAGCCTTTTTGACACTGGATGCTGTGTCATTTCTCTTGATAGTGTTATTCCTGGGATAATAAATCATATAATTTTTCTGATTCAAAATGGCCAATACCACTTCATTTCAGCTCACTAATGCTTAGATATCAATCTTTATATGTTTTGTTTCATTTTGACCACTTCCCCTTTTCCTATATTCATAGTGAGCACATTTCAAGTTCTAATCCTTTTTCCTTTCCTGCGGTTGTGCCCCATCAGTAAATGACACTCTTGAAGTTTTCACTCCCACAGGTTTTAACCAACTCAGATGATCATGGTGGACTCCATTCTGGGAAGTGACTCCATTCTCTGATTCCTTCTTAGTTATCTTTTGAGTGAACTCTGAAACAGGACTCTCTGCTTGCCTGATGGTCTCATCCTGTGGCACTATCTGCAGTAATGTTCTCCTTCCCACTTACCAGAACTTTGGTATTTGAAAATGCTTCAAAAGTATGCATACGGCTTTCTGTGGCTTCCTCCTCAGAAGTGGGGCACTGAGTCCTTCTTTGTCATCTGGTCTCAGTTTGGAAGCCTCACTGAAACCTGTTCCCTAGGGGTGGCCCCGCTTACATTTGCAGATATAGACTCCAGCATCGGAGCAACATGCAAGCCACCACAGTATGACAAACTGACAGGCGAAGGGTGGCCAGTGGAAAAGAAGACCCCCAACGAGAAAGATTGACAGAATGGCTGCAACAATGGGTACAACCTAACAGCAATTGTGAGGATGGGACAGGTCCAAGCAATATTTTGTTCTGTTGTACATAGAATTTCTATGAGGGAACTGACCTGATAGTTCCTAAGAACAGAGACAAGGATAGTGAGATGTCATGTTAAATACTTTGAATGTGCTGTCAGGAGAGACCACCCCCAGGAGAAGGCATCGCGTTGGGTAAAATAGATGGGGCTGCTATGGAAAGAAGAATGTCTTCCATGAGATGGATGGATACTGTCACTACAAAAACAGACTCAAGCACTGGGACAGTTGTGAGGATGGTGCAGGACTGGACAGTGTTTCATTCGGTTGAGAATGGGGTCATTATGGGATAGAACCAACTTGATGCCACTTATAACGACAACTACAAGAACGATTCTACGTGAAAGTTGCTAGCTTGGTTTTTTTTTTCTTTTGGGGGGGGGGGCACCACTGCTCTCCGGTGGTGGGAGTAGGAGGCCCAGCCCCACTGCTGGAATTGAACCTCCATCCCAGGGGACCACAGTCCCGCACACAACCACCACACCACTGGGGCTCAGCCCCTGCTACCTTGATTTTACAGATGAGATCACTATGCCTAGAGAGGTGAAGTTACGTGCACAATCAGAAATGATTGTGACTTGCCCATCTCCAAGACCAATGCCTTTCCAGTACTGCTGAGATTGGTATCTGCAGCCAAAACCCAAATGCCTGGAGAGTGCTGGTGTGGGGGTACAATATACCTGCTGAGAGGAAAAGCTAGTAGTGACCTAGGAGAAAACGAAGATACTTGATGAAAACAGGATGTAAAGTTTTGACAAATGACAAAATACTATAAATGTTCATGTTACAATGGGTGTATATAGTAATGATGTTTGGATTCATACCTTGCCTCTCCTCAATTAATAGGATTTTCTTCCTTTCTATTATAGCAAGTAAATAGACTGACCGTTTTGACTGGAAATGATTCATTTTATATTTGTACTGCATTTTTGCTTAATTAGCCCCCTATTGATGGGCATTTAGATTGTTGCAAATTTTTGCTGATATATCCTTATACACATGACTTTTCACTTTTTCTGCACAATTTTTAGTGTAAAGAAAAAATATTTTATATGCAATTGTGAGATCAAAGTATATGTTTGTTTCAATTTTAATAGTTATTGCTAAACTTATAGGCTTTAAAATGTACATAGTCAACTTTATTAATCTTTTTCCAATATGATTTATGGGTTTTGTGCTATGCTTAGAAAGACTTTCACTCTGCAAAAATGTTCCTTCTAGTACTTTTATGGTTTTATCTTTTTAATGTGTAAATCTTTGCTCCATCTGGAATTCAGGTTAATACAAAGAGTGAAAAAGGGATTATGTTTTATTTTCTTCCAATCGGCTGGCCAGTTGTCCCAACACCATTGAAGAATCCATCTTTTTCTCTTTCATTTGAAATGCTAGCTTTTATCTAAAAAATTCCCTAGTGTAATGCATTTTTTTTCAATTCTCTCTTCTGTTGCATTAATCTTCCTATCTAGCCCTATGTCAATTTTAATTGGTATTGTTTTATTATACATTTTAATAGGTGTTTGAGTTAGCACCTTCCTTATTCTATTTTTTCAGAAAAATCTTTTCTGGTTAGTCCTACTTACTTGATTTTTATTTATTTATTTATTTATTTATTTTTAGGCATCACTGCCCTGGTGGTGGGAGTAGAAGGCCCAGCCTTTGCTCCTGTGAGTGGGCATTGAACCTCCATCCCAGTGGGCCGCAGTCCCGCGCACAACCACTACGCCACCGGGGCTCAGCTACTTACTTGATTTTATGGATAAACTGACATATCATTTTGTTGAATAAAAAATGTCCTAGGAATTTTGAATTGACTAAAACTGAATGTAGTGATCCATCCAGGCAAACCAGCTTTATTCATCAACTATCCCATTTAGTAATAAGCATGCTTATCCATTTATTAATATTTTCTCTTCAGAAATAAGTAAATTGTTTCCTCATTGTGGTCTTTTACATTTATTACAGAGATTATTTCTTTGGGGGATGACTTTGTTTATAAATAGTAAAAGAAATATTTTTATTTTAATGCATTTCTAATTACATAAATGAGTAATATCATTACTGGAATATAGAAAATGACACTTTCATATTAAATTTGTGACCATTTATCTTAATAACTTATCCTACTGTATTTAACAGTGTCAACAGACTTTCTTTGAATTTTTATATACATGAGTACAATCGCAGAACCTAAAATAGTTATCTTGTTGACTGTCCCAATGGGAAATCTTCCAATGTTCAGGCATTAAGCATAATGCTGGCTTTTAAATGATATGTTTATACACTGTTATAGATTGAATTGTGACTCACAAAGCATGTGTTAATAATCCTAATCCATATTCCTGTTGCTATAATCCCATTTGGGGATTAATTGTCTCATTATGCTAATGAGGCAGAATTAGTCTTGGGTGTATTGGAGATCAATCTCTTTTGAGATATAAGAGATTGAACAGTGAGCAAAGTAGAAATGGGAGAAAAGAGATATCAAGACACATGAAGATCATTCAAAAACAGAAACTCAAGAGAAAAGACTTTCTCCAGAGTCAATACAGACAGAACTTTCCTTGTAAGTCATCCTGAATTCAGACTTGTAATCTCCTAGATGGTAAGAAAAGGAATTTTTGCATGTTAAGGGGTTCCACTGATGATATTTGCTATAGCAGCACTGTAAAATTGTGATGAAGTAAAACTTCTTACTTATGACTTTTATGTCTATGCAACGTAATTCCTGCTAAGTGATTGGACAAGATCATGCAAGGAGGGCTTGTGAAACAATATGAGAGGGGACTGGTCATGAGAGCCCTCTCAGAAGCAGGGAGAGAGAATGCCATGACCATTCAGAAAGAAGAGCCAGCAGTGGACCAAGTGTGAGATTCCTGTCTTGCGTGGCAATAGCAGCAGCTGCAGCAGATGTCACAACAGTGAGGCTATGGAACAGAGCACATGAGCCACATTGAAACTGTGAGGCAGAACAAGGGGAAGCTTCCCAGCCCACAGAATGAGGTAAATACCAAGGGATCATGTAACTGGGAGTAGAGGATCAGAGAAAGACATGCCTACTGGAATGACTGAGAAGAGGCATTTTGAACAAAAGAACTATAGCCTTAACATTTTATATGCTGTTCACTTCTGTAATAAGTCCTCAAATTGTAAGGACTTTCTGTGAGTTCTGTATGGTCATTGAAGTAGATTATTCAACTCAACAGAGAAGTAGACTGACATGGGAAGGATGGTTAGTGTCAGAATAAGGTAAAGAAGATTGGAGAGTAGAGGGTGGAGGCATGTCTATCTTCTATCTTGTGGCAGTTACCCTTGGGCTGGTGTAGAGTGGAGTTGGTCTTCTTCTTCCTACTGAAGCTATAGGATGCCAGAAGTGGCCTCCATACCCTTTTCTCTCTTTCTTTTAAAATTATTAATTAGCACATATATCATATCATTCCATAGTTCAATTATATCCCGGAGAATTGCATAATTGCCACCACAATCAGTTTCCAGACCTTCTTTTTCTTTCTGGACTACTAGACATCCCTTTTACCTATAGGTTCATCAAGCCCGAGCTTCATCTACTGAAAAACAGAAAAAACAATTCGAAGAGGGTGACTTTCAATGACATGACATCTCTGAGATACACCCTAATATATGGAAACAAAAACAAAACAAAGCAAATGTACAGAAAATGTTGAAAACAAGATCAGGTCCACTAGGCCTCAGACGGGGATCCCCCAGAGGGGAATCAACTGACAACTTGAACTGTTCAAGCCAACTTTATGCCTTTGACCTTCTATACTTGTCTTTCCAGTGCACTCTGCTTAATAATCCCTTTTCTCCCATCCCACATTTATGGATAGGGGGAGTTCACTGAGACTTATTTCCTGTATAGTTCCACCAATGAATCTTGGGCTTCCACCGTCATCCACAGCCTTTCTGCAAACCAGAAATTCACAATTTAGGCTCTGATATTCATCCCTCCTTTGATCTCAGATAATATGATTTACCATCCTTCGCTTCTCACATGTAGAGTGAGTTGACATCTTGCTTAGATGGCTGCTTGTTTGGAGGCAAACACTTAAGACCTCAGAGGATATTTTATCTTCTGATAGCGAGGCACCATCTAATTTCTTCCTCCAGTTTTCTATAGCACCTCTATCCTCTGTGTTCTCTTGCTGAGGGTGAATATCGAATAGAGCCAAGACCTTAATTACCAAGCAATAGAGTGTATCACTGTATGCACTATATATATATATATATATATAACTGTTTAAAATATATTGAAACCAATGAATTATACTCTATATTAAATATGTATCAATTAAATTTTTTTAAATAATACTCATAGATCTTAAGGCAGGAAAGAAAGAAAATACCGAAGTCGTTATCAGAATAGACTCAAACTTGTTCTTTATCATAGACCAGCTAAACAGATGGAAGAAATAAAGAAGTTAAGGAGCTGAATGGAAAATTTCAAAGGGCAGCTTAAAAGCACAAAGTAGTTTATTATAATTGAATGTACAAAAACCTGGAGTTAGAAAGCTAAACTGAAAATGCAATAACAATTTGTAAATTTTTAAGGGTTCATAAGGAAAGGGGGAGAGGGAGGGAGGGGAAATATGGGGAGCTGGAATTGGGGGCCTAAGTGAAGGAGGATGTTTTGAGAGTGATGATGGCAACAAATGTGCAAATGTGGTCTGCATACAATTGATGTCTTATTGATCGTGATGGGAGTTATGTGGGCCCCCAATAAAATGATTTATTTTTTTAAAAGGGAGGGGGAAAGAGGAGATTATACCAAGGGCTCAAGTTGAAAATATTTGGAAAAGAAGATGGCAGCATGTGTACAAATATGCTTGAAACAACTGATGCATTCAATGTTATAAGAGCTGTAAGAGCCCCCAATAAAATCATTGAAGAAAGCTAAACTGAAATAAAGCACACTGAGCATTTCTCAAGATGAAAGAACATAAAGCCTTGAGTTGTAATATTGGAGAATTCCATGAGAAAAATATTGAATGATTCAGAAACCATCAAAAGAAAATGCAAGGTCTATTCAGAAACACTGTATAAAAATTATTCATTCAATTGTTTTAGAGGTATCATATGACCAAGAACCAGCAGAAAAGTCAAAGCTGCATTGAAAGTATTAGTGAAAAACAAGTCTATAGGGATTGAATGACGACTAGCTGAAATATTTCAACAAGCTGATGAAGATCTGTGAGTATGCACTCCTTGATGCCAAGAAATTTAGAAGACAGTTTTTCTGACCAACTGTCTGGAAGAGATTAACATTCGTGCTCATTCAGAGAACAGTGACCCAATGGAATGTGGAAGTTCTCAAACAATATCATTACTATCACCTTCAAGTAAAATTTCAGTTCAAAAGCAGTGGCAGCAGTACATCAATAAGGTGCCTCCATAAGTTTAAGGCATACTCAGAAATTTAAGCACAGCTTGAGGAATATCATTGCTGCTGCCAAATGCATCATGACTGAAAACAGAGATAACCAGAAATGTTTACTTGTGTTTTATTGGTTATTCAAGGGTATAATACTATGTGGGTTAAAAAAAATTATGGCTAGTATTGAAAAGAATGGAAATTCCAGAACACTTTATTGTGCTTTTGTGGAACCTGTAAATGAACCAAGTAGTCATTTAAACAGAACATTGCATGGTTTAAAATCAAGAAAGGTATGCAATAGTATGTGTCCATTTACCATATTTGTTTAATCTTGATGCTGAGTAAATAATCTGAAAAACTGCACTATATGATGAAGAACGCAGCATTAGGATAATGAATGATTTGTCAACACCCTGTGATATGCAGACAACAACACCTTACTCGCTGAAATCAAGGGGGACTTCAGACATTTGCCATTGAAGATAGAGGACTGCAACCTTGGGTAGGGGCTGCAATTCAATGTAAAGAAGGCCACAGTTCTCAAAGCTGGACCAATTGCAAGCATCATGAGAAATCGAGAAAATACCAAATTTACCAAGGACTTCATTTACTTGGAGCCATAATCAAGCCTCACAGAAGCAACAATCAAGAAATCAAGTGGCCTATTACATTGGGAAAATCTGCGACACACAATGTCCTTAAGATATTGGAGAGCAAAGGTGTCACTTTGAGGACTGTGAGCCTAGCCTAAGCCATGGAGTTGTCTTCTGTGCACTGAGAGCTGGGCAATGAAAAAGGGAAACCACAGCAGAATTGATGTATTTGAGTTATGATATTGACGAAGAGTATTGAAAGTACCATGGGCTTCCAAAAGAACAAACATCTGTGTTCTGTGCTATTGTACAACAAGCATCTGTACTTCTGTACAAACAGAATGCACCTTAAAAGCGAGAGTAGTGAGACTTCATTTCATGTCCTTGGAACATGTTGTCAGGAGAGATCAGTTCCTGGAGAAGGACATCATGCTTGGTAAAGTAGAGGGTTAGCAAAAATTCACCCTCAGCCAGGGAACACAGAAGATACGGGTGCTATAGCAAACTGTGGGGAAGACTTGCTCATGGATTGGTTGGCACAATGCCTGCAACAGTGATCTCAAACATGATCATAAGTGTGAGGATAGTGGAGAACTGGGCAGTATTTCATTCTGTTGTAGTACCACTGAATCACAATGGAGTTACTGGCACATAACAATATCAACATATACAAGGGAACCTGTGCATTAATCAAGTTAGAAACTGTTTCATCTATTTGTATTTTATTAACTTTTTTACTGCAACATTTAATGCATTCTATCAAGTGCATATGTATATGATGATCATGTTGTTTTCCTCATTTGACCTATTAATATAATAAATTATATTAAAATATTTTCTATTAGCACTTCTGATGAAATACCACTTGTGCATAGGTTATTTAAGGAATTACTCTATTCTAGTTCTTAACATCCTATTTAGAAGTTCATTTCTATTTGTAAATTATTTTTCTATTTCCTTTTTGTTGTGTTATTTTAGGCAAGTTTTGATGAATACTTTTTCTGCTTCCTTTATTTATTTAATTATGAAGCTTAGGGCTGAGCCCCGGTGGCGTAGTGGTTGTGCGCGGGACTGCGGCCTACTGGGACGGAGGTTCAATTCCAGCAGTGGGGCTGGGCCTCCTACTCCCACCACCGGAGAGCAATGATGTCCCCCCCCAAAAAAAATTATGAAGCTTACCTGGTTTTGAAATCGGTTGCATTTCAGAAATACAAAAGGGGAGGTGGATATTTGATTTTAGTGAGAGCATATGACGTGCTTGGAGAACTGGAGCCATATAACAGACTAGTGTGTGTTAGGGGTGGTGAGGTTTGTGTGGATGAGAGTATGGATGTGGGAGTATGAGTATATGTGTGTGTTTGTGTGAACATGTGCATATGTGGAGTGTGTGTATATGTTACACCCAAGTGTGACAAGACTGTTCTACTGAAGATGGAGGTCAAAAGTGCCACAAGTGGGAAGACATCAAGTAAGAGATGAAATTGCATTTATCGTCAAAACATTAAAACCCAACCGACTGAGCTGAAGCCTTTTTCATCCCTGTATTTCCCCTTTCTCTCGGTAAAAAAGTAATTGAGCAGGTACTGTCAAATACTTGTGTATCTGTGCTGCAGTGGATTACTTAATATGATGCTTCTAGCCATGGTGTTTCTAACTGCCACCTAGACGGGGTTGTCCCGAGATGGGGAGGATGCCTAGAGGATTATGTGATTCAGTTACAATTGATTGGTTATAGGTTATGTCCCTTGGACCCAGAGATACCTATGACTGAGCCTCCTCCATCCAGGAGACAGCCATAGCACCAGAGAAGTGGCAGGGGAGTAGCAGGAGCAGTGAAGTCAAGAGAATCATCAAAACAGAGGGCTTTCTGGCCCATGAAGCAAGAACTTGTGCCTTTAGGCAGGAGGTGGGCTTGAAGAGTGGGGTTCCACCACACACTTAAATTGACATATGGCGCTAGAACCGAGTGCTTTTAGGAAGAAACTTAGAGTGCAGCAGTGTGCCGTTTGGGAAACTATTTGTAATCCTGAAAAAGCTCTGAAACATCACCCGAGCAGGGGAGAGGCCAAAGGATTATGTGGCTGAGAGAATGAGGAGCAGAAAGAGGCCTGCCTGGAGCGTGACTGGGAAAGGCTATCCTGACCAACGATCTGTGTCTTGAGAATTTCTAATCATGAAGGAAACATGTTACATTTCCTAATAAACCTCATTAGATGATCATGGCTTGTGAGCTTTGTGTAGCATATTGCAATAAAGTATGGATACCAGCTGAGCAGTAGAGAGTGCTGTGGGAGAAATATAAATTGATAAATTTATGTATGAATATATTTGTACATATAAAGAAATCTCAACAGTGGCTTCACGTATTTATCACTAAATTATTCAATGAACTTGTATAAGGTAGTATGTCTTTCGCAATTGTTAGCGCCCATTGTTTGAATGATAGATTTTCAAAAATGCTGTAAAAGAAACTTGATCAAAAGGAAGACAATGTGCAATCATACTCCACATTTCTGAATTCATTGAGGCTTGATGACGCCTTGAAATTATTGTCCTGAGATGATGTTTAAATTTTATACCAATACAATTTGGGAAGTCTTCTTTTAACCAAATGATCTCAGGTACTGATATCTAATACAATCTGACTCACCAACCAGATAGGACAGACTTGTACTTAAAAAGTGGGGGTTGAGCCCTGGTGGTGTAGTGGTTATGTGCGGGACTGTGACCCACAGGGTTGGCAGTTCAAATCCAGCAGCAGCTCTCCAGGAGCAAGGCTGGGCCTCCTACCCCCACCAGGGCAGCGATGCCCACACACACAAAAAAAACAAAAACAAACAAACAAAAAAAGAGTGGGTTTCTGAGATGGTGCTTTTTTGAGAGACCAGAAAGCCTTTTCTTTCTCCCACAGGATGGTTGTTACTTAACCAAAGAGAGTTTGACTAAGTCAGCACAGAATTTCTTCCTGGAGCTTGTGTTCTTTTACAGGGTCACTTATGTGGCATCGAATGGATAATCACAGCTGCAAAGTCTTGACGAAACTTAACGGAGCAGTGAATTTATCTTAGTGGCAGAGAAATAATTCAGAAAAAGAATTAGAATGATCATACCCTTTGAAGAATGTAATTAATGTAGCTACATTGTGTGTGTCGAAATTATTAAATTGGTTTATATTTTGCTGTGTATATATTTTTTTAGAAAAAATAAAAATATCTATAAAAAGTGATAGAATTTTAAAAAATGTGATCATTTTGCCACTCGATATTAGCTTAAGCTAAAATATACTCCTGGGCAGAAAATAATTTTAGAAAAGTGAATATAAATGGATATTATCAATACTCTATTTTTGTCATTTCAGCTTTGCTTTCAATGCCACCTTCTCGTGAGGTCTGGTTAGCTTGAAATCATTTGGACATGAGCGTATTCCTTCCGTGGTCTGGTCCTAAGCACTCAGCTTCCATTCTGTCATTTGCTCACTCTTCACAAATGCTTATGCACGCTGACTTAGCTCTCGGTCGGCAAACTGCGGCTCGCGAGCCATGTGCGGCTCTTTCCGTGTGAATGTGTGGCTCTGAAACAATATTGACAACATGTGAAGGTTGCTATTTCAGATCACGGTGATTTCCTCTGTGTGGAAAAACATATTTAAGGCTCTTGAGTGATTTTAAAGTTGTTTGGAGGGCTAGGATTGGCTCTTTGGTCTTAAGAGTTTGCCAACCCCTGATCTAGCCCATGCTTCCCGATGACGGGCACATGGGAACACATGGCAGGCCACACCAAAGTACCCAGTGAGCAAGGCCACCACTGTGCCACCCTTGACACAGGACTCTATCCTCAGGGACCCATGAGAGCAGGATATGACAAGTGACCCTCTGATAAGTTGAGCTGATGAGGGTGTCAGAGTCAATCTACGCATGACTTATTCAACCATTCCAGACTTGCTGCCATTAAGTTGATTGTGACCTCTAGTGACTTTATGGAGCGGGGTAGAAATGGCCTTCTGAGTTTAAAAAAAAAAAAAGAAATCTTACTGGAGAAGACAGCCTCTCTTCTCTCTTCTTCCTGAGGAGTGATCATCCGTTTGATCTTACAGTCAGTAGCTCAGTGTAGCTGAGTGCTCATTGCTTTATCAGGTACCACGAAATGTCCCCACTGTCCTTGAGTCGATTTTGATTCACAGAGACCTTAGTCTCTGTGAACTGCCCTGAGTTTTTCAGGCTGTAGCTCCTTAGAAAACTTTGTCTTTCTCCCCTCGGAGGGAACCAGCTTGGCCACCAGGGTGTCTCCCATTAAATATTAGTAAAGGTTAATTTGTTTTGTTGCATTTGGGGATGAACAGTAAATAAACATTAGTTTATATTGACATAAACTCATATTGACATTTTCTTATCAAAATAATCTAAAGAAAGTTGGTAACAGGTTCTCCCAAAGGTGACCAGACTGTTTCTATTTTGGAGGAGCACAAGAGACCTAGTGAGTCAGTGCGGGGGCAGGAGAGAGGGACATCGATGAGAGACAGTCGAAGGGTAGGACTGGACAGAAGCCAAAAACAGTGAATCCACTGAGGGCTCTGAGGGCACAGGAGAGGCACAGATGGGCAGTGGAGAAGAGGACCCAACCAGGATGGAAAAGACAAGGGAGTGCATGGGTTTTGAGTAATCCAGGTGTCAGTGTCCGGTTATTGGGTTGAGGGAGATGCCTGGCATTGACGTGATCAGAGAAGCATCTGTGAGGAAAGTTGTCACTTTGTACACACTGACGTGGAGCGTCTTGTAGGAGTACCAGGTGGCTATCTCCGCTGGACAGGTAGATGACGGGTTTCTGTAGCCCTGGAGAGAGGCACAAGCTGGAGAAGAAGACTGGAGGCCCCTGCCTACTGTTGGCCATTGAAGTCCTTGGGTGGATGACACTACCTGAGGAAAGGGTGTGGAGTGACACCCAACGCAGCCAGAGAATAAACAACTGTCAGGGCTGAGATGGGCACCTCGAGAAAGTCCTGAGCTGATGCTGGATCCTCCATCCAGATGTTGTGGGATGTGTGTGCCTATATAGACCCTCATGCAGGCCAGAAGCAGGGGGTATGGGGGTGAGGCAGACTGACCAGAAGGGAAGCCTCACAAAGTCTGGGCAGATGACCATGACCCTGTCCAGGGGTCCTCAAACTTTTTAAACAGGGGGCCAGTTCACTGTCCCTCAGACCATTGCAGGGCCGATTATAGTTACGTTAAAACAAACAAAGAAACAAACAAAAAACTGAAAAATTCACTGCGGGCCTGGGATGAGTTGGCTGCTAAGCAGGACAGCAGCAGTAGCAAAAGCATCCGGATATTCTCGGTGGGCGTAGATTGAGGAGCCCTGCATGTAGACTCTCCTCTTTGGGCAGGGAAGACCATCGGCAGAGAGCACTGGTGACCCTGGGCTACATTGGTTGGCAATACTGCACTTCTCCTGACAACGCTGCTTTGTTGACACTACACATGAACGTGACATTACAAGGAAAAATGGAGATTGTGACATTTGATGCTCCAGAGAGTTGTCATTTTATGTTATTTGTTAAGTGTACTAACTCCGTGATGGCCTGAGAACCTGAAACGGAACATTCTAAATAGCACAGTGGGGAGCGATCACGTAATGGGCGACATGACTACAGTTTAGTCAGGCTGCCTGGGTTGCCTTCAGGGCTTGTCACTTACTACTTGTGCAGCTTTGGGTGAGTTGCTTCAACTTTCTGCCTCCCCCCAAATTCAGTTTTCCCATCTGTGAAATGGAAAGAACAGTGTTGAGAATTCAAAAGGATGATGGAGGTAAAACTTTTCATAGTAAGTATTCTGTCAATGTAAGCAGAATTGAAGTCAGTGTAAGGGTGATGTAGAGACAGCACTGGTCTGTCTAGTCAGAGGGGGTCTGTCTTCTGGTAGGGATAGAGGGACTATACCCCAGGACACCTGAGGTGATGAGGTCAGAGGAATCTGGTCACTTTGCTAAGTGGTCAAACTCTCGTTTTCCAGCTGGATGACCTGTTTCCTTCCAAACACCCAAGGTAACTCGATAGCTGAGATGCTATTTGTGTTTCTGATCTTGCCAAAGGAGTAGTTCACTGCTTTACAATAACTCTTCACACAAAGCTGCTATACTATTGACTCCTTTGACTAACCAACACACATTACATTTTCTAAGAAAAAGTGAAGAGAAAACATGAGGAAACCCCTGTGCTCTTTGTGGAATAAGAAATAGTGATAGTTTCAACCTGAGCTAATACTATGTACCTCTTCTTGCCTTGAACAAGAGAGAATATTTGCTTAACTCTCTGGGTAGGCAAGAGACATCTGTTTCAGAACTTGAAGGAAGATGTAAGGGAAGAGCACGCAAGTTGAGAATAGTCTACTTGGGAGTTGATTCTTGTCAAAATAAGAGTGGTAAAGGCTGCTGTTGTTTAATTTGCACAGCAGAACCCACTTGCACTAAGCCCAGGACACTAGAATTCTATGAGATCATAGTTTGTGTATAATGATCATGAATCTTTTTAGGTTCTTCTTAGTGGCCGTGTGCATCCTTTTTTAAAATCACGTCGCATTGGTCCCATCCCCTGACAATACCTCGTGTGCTGAACAGAACTGTGCTCTGTGGAGTTGTCCAAGACTGGTTTTCTGAAGTAGGCTGGCCAACCTTTCTCCTGGGACAACTCTAGCTGGACTCCAACACTGTATTAGCAGCCAAATATGTTAGCCATTTGTACCACCCTGGGACTCCTTCACGGATAAAGGGCAAATGATTCTAAAAACATCCATGGAAAAAAGAACAGGACCATCTACCAAGGAACGAGAAGGGCCATACATCAGCAGACACTGGCGCAAGGTCTTCAGAATGGTGAAAGTAAGTGAGAATGCCAATGTAGAATTCAAGCCAGCCAAACTGTCGATCACCCATGAGAATAAAGATGTTTTATTACATGAAAGATATCGATACCTGCTCATCTTTAAATGGGAAGTGAAAAAAGCAGGAAGAAGTCCCAGGACACAGGTGAACCAAGAACAATTCGAGGTGGTTCAACTGGGCCAGGTAGAGAGCCACTAGTGCATATTCCTGCTTGTTACTAAGAAGCGTGTGGGAATCACCAAAGACACCCCGGTGCTTGAGTGGTTATAAGTTGGACTGCTAAGTGATGGCCAGCAGTTAGAACCTACCAGCTGCCCCTCAGGAGAGAGCAGAGGCTTTCTACTCCCCTAAAGAATTACAGCCTTGAAATGCAGAGGTGCAGTCCCACCCTGTCCAATAGGGCTGCTATGAATCAGAACTGACTAGAGGGCAGTAGTGTGTCTTTATCAGCGGGGTGATGAAATGGCTGAGGCATTGGATAGCTAACTGGAGGTTGGTGGTTCCAGTACCCACAGAGACTCCTTGGAAGAAAAACCTGGCCATCTACTTCTGAAAAGTGAGCCAGCATGACCCTGTGAAGAAGATCTACTCTGACAGGGGGTGTCTCTGGGAGTTGGAACTGATTTAGCAGCAACTGATTGTTAAAGGGCATATTAAAGACGGAAGACAGCCACACATTAGAGAGACTCTACAAAAAACCCAAAACCATGTAGTCCCAGTGCCTGTCTCTGCATTCCAGAGTGCACATTGACAGCACTATAATGATGTAAACTCCAATGATTAATTTAACAAAAATAGGGAAATAACTACAACCTGAGGATGTGGACAAGTGGGGAGGGGGCAGCCTGAGAGAGCTAAATATCCATTCATGTCACCACTATAATCAATAGATAATGTCCTATAGTGGATAAATCAAGAACACATAGAAGGAGACCATGATCAGGAAATGCGGAGGTGACTGGCAGAAGAAGCAACGCAGTGGCATTAAACATGCTGGCACTTGGGAAAAGGATGTGGGTAGGGAGGCTAGAATAAAGAACCATTGTTTTCCATTTTTGTATGAAGCGTAACTTTTAAAAAAACATATGCTTTTGTTCACATTGATTTAAAGCAAAGCAAATAATCAGCACCAATTCAAACTGAGGCATGAGATAGAATCATTTGTAAATGATGTTTAGAAGCCAATGTATTTGTGATGAAGACAGCTATGATAGACAATTATTTAGAATGTTCAAATCCTGTGACAAATGACAAATGATCTTCTCTGAAGGTGAGCCTGCACCCACCAGACATGAGCTTCTCTCCTTTTTCCAGAAGAAAATTCACCGCTTGTTCTGAGAACACGTTCAGGGTGTCTCCAGCAACCTACAACCTGAGTTGTTGAACTTAAAATTTAACAGTTTTAAAGCTTCACAAAAATCGTGAAAAGCCTTTATAATGCTATAAATTCAGCCTGGATGGAACATGAAGTCCATACAAATCCTGGCTTTCTTCTCCTTCAAGTAACTCAGCATGTAAATTCTAAGGAATCAATATGGATCCTCAAAGTGAAGAACTTCAGTTACAAAAGCAGTTGAGTGGTATGCAGATCAGCAAAAGAGAAAATGGATTTTAAGCTAATATTTATAGGCCCCAGTCAAACCAAAATCATGTCTTAAAGTCAATTCCAACACATAGCGGCCCAATAGGGCTAGGTAGAACCGTCCCTATGAGTTTCCAAGACTTGGAACTCTTGATGTGAGTATAAAGACTTGTTTTTCTCCCTTGGCATGGCTGGTGGTTTTGAACTGCTGACTCTGCCATCACAGCTCCGTATGATCCAAATGAGGGCTTGGGCTATCTATGAAATTGTAGTGGCTAGGCTGTTCTTGCTGATCTGATTAGGTTCTGTCTTGGTAGTTCCAACGCACAGCAACCTAATGTGCAACAGAACAAAACACTGCTCAATTCTGCCCCATCTTCACTCTCCTTGCTATATTGAGCCCATCCTAGTAAGGACATGATGTCCCTCTCATGGTACTGAGCCTTCCTGATAGCATGACCAAAGTTCATGAGATGAAAGCTCACCATCTTCCCATCTAAGGGCCAGTCAGCTAGTTAGGTGCAAATCGAAGGAGTGAGATTTGAGTTCAGAGGTGAGCAATGAAGAGGTAGCCACTGGGAGAGGCAGCTCCAGGTTACAAACAAGATGGGTCACCCAGTCTTTAAGAGTTATAGATGTGCTGAACAAGGTGCATGTGGTTTTTGCTTAGCTTCCTATTAGTGTAACAAAAAGTGTAAGGCCTTTTCAATGATTTAAAAGTTGTACATGCACAAGTGATGGTGACTGTGGTGAAGAATTTACTGTAAGGAGTGGCTCAATAATATCAAGGTGAGGGGATATTTGCATAACCTTAAAGGGAAGTAAAAGTTGTCTGTCCGATTTGAGCTGGATAGAAGGTCCAGAGGCGTTGAAATAGAATCAAGGGCTACCTGAATGCTTTGACAATAGCCACGATGCCAGTGTGGCTGGATTGTAGAGAGTCAGGGAGATGGAGCAGAAACCAAACTTTTCCAAGTCTTGTTCAGGTCTTATAAGGAGGTATATTTTATTCTATGTTTGATGGGAAGCTCTTGAAGGATTTCAAGTATTATAGCAATAGGACTTGACTTATGCTTTAACTTAAAGCAGTCTGGTTGTATGGTAAAGACTAAATTGAAGCAGGGATGGAAATAAGAGGCAAAAGTATGGAAAGTTTCCTTTAAAGACTGAAGAAGTATTTTGGAGAGGGTGGAGATGGAGAGCAGAGAGAATCTTCTCTTTTTTAATCCTTTTATTGGGGGCTCTTACAGCTCTTCTAACAATCCATACAGCCATTGTGTCAAGCACATTTGTACACATGTTGCCAACATCGTTTTGAAAACAGTTTCTTTTTACTTGAACCTTTGATATGAGAATCTTAATTGAAACGGAGCACTAAGGAAAACTGAGAAGGAGTTGGCTGGGGAATCTTGGAGACAAGGATTGGAGAAACTTGGAGGGGTGAGCTGGGCCCAGAAAATCTACTTTCTGTAAGCATGCCCTCCAAATTGCCAGACATACATGAACAGGAAGCTCTCTGGTCAGGGCAGTTGAGGGACATGAGTGATTATATAGGGAATAAAGACTTGCCAAATTGCTTTAAACTCAGCCCATCTCCATTCTGGCTTTCACCACACTTGACATGAACGTGTAACTGGGCTTGTAAATAACTGTGCTTGGAGGCAGAGTTGGGAATTACGCCCCTCTAGACAGCTATTCAGGGGCTGAGAGAATAGGACTCACTAGCTGTAATGCTATGCATTAAAAAGCACTTATGCAGCTAAAACCAGCATTAGAATTGCACATAAACTTAGCTGTCATGCTCTCAATGGGACTCTGGAGTCCAAGTGGGACTCTCAGAGTCTACAGGGCGGGTGGGGGGAGCCATCTCAGGCGGCTTGATGATCTCTCCCCCAGGGCCCACTGAGCACCCCCGCCTCCCTCTTGGGGAGAACCCCCTCTATAAACAGGGAGAAAAACGATCTGCTTTCCAAGCCAAGATTAAACTGGGTCCTCACTGCATGGTGATGATGGGCCTCTGAGAGAAGAGAAATGAAACCAAGCCAAGAAAGCACATTCATCCTGGGATGGCAGAATGAGAAAAACTTGGGAGCTACATACAGCTCTGAGCACAGTGCCCAGCACACAGCCAGCTATCAATGAATACATGTTATGAATAAATAATGAACAAGCAAATGGGTGAATGAGGGATCCATGAACATCTAAATAGCTAGGTGCACTAAAACTCAAGTCACTCTGTTTCTACTTAAGAATCAAATTCCACTAGTGACTGCATCTTTACAGGGGCCTTGGAGGTTCCAGGTGAGTACTTGGTACCCATCTTTGAATTCATGCTGCATGCACAATTACCTGGGTAATTCATTCCGGAAGCATCCCTGATCAAACAGAAGGAAGTGAGTCAAGATCAAGTAGCCTTCCAGAGGGTCTCTACTGGGCCAGCAGCTGAAGACCCTAGGGAATGAAGCATAGACAGTAGTCACATCCACACGATAATTGCCAACTCTCAAAGTTACTTGACTCTAAAAGTAAAAAAAAAAAAAAAGGTATTTCTGAAATTTCACGTTCCCAGCTGGGGTTGCAAAAGAGACCTTGGACTAAGAATTCTGCCCCAGCGTGAGACCAGTCTTTATTCACTGTACCTCATTTCTCATCTATAACAAGAATCAAATTACTACCAGTCTTGCAAGGCTGCTACCGAGATAAATAAATCAGTGTGTAAGGGCACTCGGCTTCAGGTCCAAAGTATATGAAACTCATGGAAGAGAAAAAATAGTTAAGTACAAAAAAGATTTCTCAATCTCTGGAATAGATGTCCTGGGGCTCTAAAACAGTCCTTGACTAGGCCTTAGCTCCTGCTGATTCTTATTTAACATAAAGCATTAGTAGCTCATTTATGGCATTCTCCAACAGATTAAAGGAAATCACTTCTTTGCATAAGCCATCAAGACCAGTGGAAGTTGTGTTCCTGGTTCTTCTTCCCCAAAGGCAACAGAACACATTAGAATGGTTCAGATAATAAGCCATAAAATGTCAAAAATTAAAAAAATTCTAGCTATTCTCTGAGAATGCTGAAAATGTTATATCCCTACATCTACATTGTGGTTCCATGAGTGTATACTTACGTGTCACATCATTGAGTTGTTTGTTTACGTTTTTTTTGAACTTACGATGAATAGGTCATACCTCGGTTATAGGGGGAAACAAAGTCTTAGACATTGAGTAGTGTCCTACATCTGTATAGGATTCAATTCTGAGGGGGCTGGCTTGAGTAGGGGAAATCCCCCAGGGCACCAGGGAAAAAATTCAGAGTTCCAAATAGGCTGGGAGTGGCCAGGAGCATAGCAATTAGCTCTTTGCAATATAATCATGCCGTAGTTCTCCTCTGAGCAACACTGTCAAGCAGCTGCTCTCTTTTCTCTGCTCCATCCTCAACCAATCATCTTGCAAGCTCTTCGTTTCCTCACTCACTCTTCAACTCACTGTTCTGACTCCCACACATTTCCGCCCGACAGCTCGCTGCACATCAGCTGGGGTTGATGGGGGCCACGGAGGAAATTTCAACTCATCAACACTCCATGTGACAGAGTAGAACTGCCGTATAGGGTTTTCTAGGTTGTAACTTTTATAGGAGTAGATGGCCACATGTTATCTCCAAGTGGGTTTGAACTGCCAACTTTCTAGATAACTGCCAAACACTTAGCCATCCCACCACCAGAGTTCCTTGTACATAGCCTAGCATCTCTTTGTACCCCAGTGGACACATTTCAGTTCTCATCTTACTTCCTCTCTAAGTAGCATGTTTTGCTGCTTACCTGTGTCAGATGGTCTCCTGTTGCCTAGTTGACTTAGACGAAATCCTCCAACCGTAATCTTGACATCAACAAGGGTCTTTCGACCACCCAGGCAGATTAGAGGGCGGGAGGAGAGAAAGACACAACACTTATTCCCCCAGTCTTTGCCTCCACTAGGCTGCAGTTGGCTGATTTGCTGCGCAACCTACTTCAATCACCATAGGCCAGTGCTGTAGAGTGAATTCAGAGTTGTAGAATGTTTTAAAATAGAACTGCTCCATATGGTCTTCTCAATTGTGATCCTCACTGAAGAAAAACACCAGATCTTTCCCTGGTAGCATCGCTTGTTGTGTTTGAATCACCAAGCTTTATATCAGTAGTTGAGTCACTGGACAATGGTCAATTTCAGGCCATCATGTCCTCACCATGGCCCTTTGGGCCTAGGTGGTAAGACATTTTGTTGCTGGTCCTGGAATGCTTCAACACCCCTTTTTGCTGTCTTGTTTTGTTTTTTAACATGACTTAACTTTTTAATACATGATTTCTTAAATAAAATCTTTAGCTACCTCCTTTTAATGTGCCAGTACTTATATTTTTCTCTTCTCTGAAACACATGTTTGACCTCACGGCACCTTGCTCTCTTGCTTTCACCTGATCTTGCTCTCTACTTCCTATCTGTCTCTTTGGAAAATATTTTCTTGTTTCATCAAAAGATACACTTTGAAATCCCCTTAGACTCAGTCCTTAGCTTTCTTTCCTTCTCATTGCAGTCCCTTCCAAGATACTTTTATCAATATCTATACCTTTAGTAGCCCCCCAGGCCAATCACTAGCAAATTTATATCTCTAAACATGCCCATTAAAGTCCAGGCCCATACATCTGACTTACTTTTTTATACTTTCATTCTTTGCTTAATTCAATGACTATATTTTGAGGGAGCTGTGTTAGTCGGGTAGACTAGAGGAACAAATTTCATAGAAATGCATATGGATATAAGAAAAGGGTTTATATACAAAAGGAATGGGACAGGGAGAAAGCAGCCCAGCCCAGTCCAGTTCAAAGTCATAAGTCTGATATTAACCCATATGCCTGAAGTCAGTCTATAAAGATTTTTTCCGACTCACGAAGTCACAGGTCAGTGGGTGCAGAATCCTGGTGCTGGCAGGGTTCTCCCCATGGCTCCTTGCTTCCAGAGCTCAGGGTCCATCAACAGCATGCCGCTCCAGCTTCAGAGGTCTGGGTCCATCAGGGCAAAGCCGTGTAGCCTCTCCTCCAGTTCCTCTAGCTTCTCAGACGCTGCCATCTTGTCTTCCCCATAATTCATTGTCTCTGAGACTAACTCCTAACAACCAGGGAGATGGCTTCTCATCTTCACGAGGGAAATATCTTGAGATTTCCCAGAGTCTCAGAAGAAAGCCATGCTCACATAGAGGCCTCATTGGCTACTCAATGGCTATCTCCAGATTAGCAGGCTAGAGTCCACCCCTACATTTCAATCATGAAATTGACATAAGCACATGACTGCCACAGGAGTGTTATGTCTAAGTGTTTTCTTGGATGTTTAGTATGTTTCAAACTCCGCTTGTCCAAACCAAACCTTTGATCCACTACACTCTTGTGCTCCCTTTTTCTTCCAGTGTTCCTTAGTTCAATGAGTGATCCTCAAATCATGATCGCATCCTATCGTACCCCATCCCACAACTAGAAATTTAGGAAACCTTCCCAACAAATCCTTTTTCTCATTCCCTGTATCTAACTCATCATCAAGTCATATTAAATTATTTCTAAAAACCTCTTGAATCTAGATAGTTCCCTTTTTCATTGACTCCTTCCCAAATGATTATCACCTAAGTCATTGTTTATTTTCAATCACTTGATATGAATGTGAAAGTTGGACAGTGAGCAAGGAAGGCTGCAGAAGAATGAAGATGTTTGAATTATAGTATTGGCAAAGAATATTGAAATGATCATGGATCAACTGCTAGGACAACAAACCAATCTGCTTGAAAGAAGTGTAGCTAGAATGCTCCTTAGAAATGAGGATGATGCCACTTTTTTCATATCTTTTAGATATGTTTTCAGGAGGGACCAGTCCCCGAGAAAGGACGTCGTACTTGGGAGCGAGTCTGTGAGAAAGAGGAAAAGCCTTAATGACATGAGTCAACACAGGGGCTACAACAATGCTTTTAAACACGAGGAAACTGTGAGGATGGCACAGGGACAGGGAATGTTTTCCTTTGTCTTTCTGAGCTGAAGCAACTTAAGAGCAGCTTACGACAACCACAACAACATCATGCTCATTATAGTAGCTCCCTGGCTTGTTTGTCACTCCAATGGTGAATTTTCCAAGGCTCAAATCCAGTCATGTTATATTTCCCACTCCCTGAGCACAGTTGACTTGAGACTGAATCATGGCAACACTATAGGAAAGGGGAGAACCATCCCTGTGGGTTTCCAAGACTACAGTTACTTAGGAGGGTGAAAACACTGCTCTTTCTCCTATGGTACACCGTATGTAAGACCTTAAGACTCACCTGACCATAGGAGGCATCCAGTTTTTAGATCAGGAAAACAAGAAAAGAAGATTCGGTACCAAATAGTACAAGGATACTAAAATATTTATTAGAATAAAGCAAAATAGGGTAATATTTAGCAGCATCAACTTCACGGTGGTGTTAGGAACCATCATCATTTTCATTAATAAATGAGGAAAGACGTGCAGGCTCAAACACTTTTCTAGTTTTCTGGAAACCCTCATTACTTGTGTCAGAATTTATGAAGCTCTGGTGCTAACAATCACTTATTCGATTCATATTCTGGTGGCATTTTTTTGTGCAATTCTAGTTTGGGTGCACATAACAAGACCACTTCTCATAAATCTGTAGCACATGATGGTGAGCCAGTAAGATCCTTGATGCTGTTTTCTACAGCAACGCGTTTGGCTTCATAGATGATTATTTTTGTAGAAACCGAGAAGCTCATGTTCTAGTGACGTGTGATCTATTCTTTCACGTCCACCTCTAACTGTGGCCATTTTATCAAGTTTTTGCAGCTGATGTTCCTGTTTTCTCCGTGCTCTAATTTTTTCAGTTGGAGGTGGCTCACAGTGGCTCCATGGTCTTTTGCATATTTTACTAGCTCCAGTTTAAAGGGAATTTTATATGCTAATCTTTTCATCTTTGACGTTTTGTACTGTGATGGGTAGGTTTGTTATGCCAACATGGCCACAGGAGATTGGTGGGTCTGTTGTGACGGCACGACCGATGAACACACAGGATGAATTGAAGGGCAGAGATGGGAAGGGCTCGGCGAGTCCAGCTCTCTCTCTTGCTTCCGGATCTTCAGACCAGAGAGCTGCCTTGTTCGTCCTATGCCTCGACCTCCAAGTGACACTACTCGTGGGACACCTAATCGTGGACTGTGGAACTGTGAGTTGAGGTTCCTTCAAACCCTACTTTGCCACGCTCCTGGGATATACATCTCTTGAGCTGGGGACTGTTGGACTCTGTCATCCGGCTGACTGTCGGCGACCTGCTCTGCTGTTTGCTGCCTGTGACCAGATTGCCTGGATTGCTCTACAGAGGACTACTCAGCGGCCCTCAAGACTTGAAGGACTGCCAGTCAGCTAGTTGCCTCATGCAAGTGAGTTGCATCAAGCAATCTGTACTGCTTTATAGATAGTTAACTGTTTATTTCTTATCTTATATACCTTTCTCTATATATAAATATATAAAAAGAATTACTAGTGTCCTGATTTTTATTTCTCTAAGAGAACCCTGCCTGACACATGTACCATTAGAGAAATGGTGTTTTTCTGAAGAAAATAGAGTAGGGAAAGAACGGTCAGTTTTTATGTCAGACATATTACCACATACATCATTACTGTAATTTATAATAACTCAAACTGCTTGGTCTTACTATGAGAGGGCACCGATCCCCTGACAGGCAGCACTTTTCATGGCAGGCGAGACTCTTTCTCCTACCATGATGGTCTCTTTGTCTGCCTGTCAGGACACTGTACTGCATCACAGAGTCCCAGCTGGGATATTTGCACCTGTGCCGTTTCCCTTTCCTTTTGCGCTGCTTCTGGGAAGCTTGGGAAAAGTCAAGGGGTTTGATTAATGCTGGTGTGAGAGATTATATCTTGAACCATGAGATGACTCTGTGTCTCTATTGACCCTAAGGCAATAGCAAGTCCCTAATCCCTCACAAAGAAAACATTTGTTCCTAAATCTCACACAGATATGCTATATTGGCACTTGATGTACATTACTTAATAACTAGTCAACTTACTTAGTAATGTTATTTCATCAGGATAATAAAGCATGGTTTTAATCACTATCATTAAAATTCAATTAGAGCACGATTTGAAGAAACGGAAATACCAGCCTATGATCAGGCACTATTTCACTAACCCTTCACAACTTAATATCAATCACAACTTGGCCAAGTTTATTTTCCTTTTAGACCTCAAGGGACTTTTCAATGATGACTTCATGTCAGCATTTTTCCACAGTTCTTTAAAGTCTAAAGAACACTGGTCAGCCTCACATCAGAAAGGCAACTTCTTAATAGTCATTCACCTCTAATTTGAATTCCTTATAATTTAAGAGATCCAATTTTTCCTTGCTAGAAATCCTACCAAAGGCGTAGGCACTTCACAGATTTTTCTCCCTTAATTGGATGCATATTTTTTAAGCTAGGCACATTCCCATTTTCCATATGAGGGAACTAAGGTGCAGGACCTCAGAGCTAGTTCGATGTACTGGGGCCAGACACCTGCATTAAGATGTTCATGCTCTGAGCCTTTAATTCTAAGTTGCTATCCCGGCATTAGAACAGCTAAAAGAAATGTCCTTTTAGTGTATTTGAGGAGGGTACCCCCCAAACTGAATTTTTTTTTCAAAGCTATACATTTCAAGTTTTTTACAGGACAACCTTATCACCTTCAAAGTACTCTCCATTACATTTAACACATGAAAGACCAGATCAGGAAGTTAAATCAAGAAGTTAAAAAAAAAAAATCAAACAACCAAATCAATGTGAAGGGGTGGGGAAGTAAGTAATGGCGATCCCAAATCCATCTGCAAGTGAACACATTAAAGACTGGATAAACTCAGGATCCAGGCCCAAAGTGTTAATTCATTTGTCAAATTTGTGATTCAATTCTCAGAAACATTTTTCAAACTCTTCTGTTTGGATGGTTGGAAGCATTTCTCTGTTTCCCCCTCCCCACCTTCTTCATCTCCATTCATGTCTCTCTGCATGACTGAAACAAAAAAGGAAGTCGCATGGAGTGAGATCAGGTGAATGAGGTGTGTTGTGCAAGAGGTATGCTGTTTTTTGCCCAAAACTGGCACACTGAGATGGCTATACAAACAGTTACATTGTCATGTGTCAGATGAAGACAGAACTTCTCCACAATTATTATGCTCCAAATATTAAGCAAACTGTTTACCAGCATTTGTTATAATATATATAGCCATTCTCCCTGAAACTCCTAGTTATCTAAGGTTTTTGTGCTTCTCACTTCAGAGCTAACTCCCCTGCTGTTAGGATGATGGTTCCCTTCCTTTGAAGCCTGTGGGCGGATTCACGTGCTGATGTTAATGATCTCTAGCCTAACCTGTTTAGCCACATCCAGGAGTCTGGGGTCTGGTCTCCTCACATGGGACCCTAACAGCTCCCTTTCCTATAATGTGTGCACATGGCACAACCCCTTCCTGTGATGTATACCCTTGCCTGTAATTAGGGGCCTGGCTTAACTCTGGAGGTTTTATAGGGATGGGACGTAAGATAGAGGCTCTCTCTCTCTCAAGCCTGCTTTGCACCAGCCTGCCTCCATCCAGGCTGCCACTCGCCTTCCTCCCTCTCCACGTGGACCGTCTAGTGGGTGGAGGTGAGCATGCACCATGAAAAGATATATATGTAACTGCTAATGTTCTTTTCTCTCTCTCTCTCATGATCTCTATATCAGTGTTAAAATAAATAATAATTATCGCTACACAACTGCCTGTTGAACCCTTACTGTGAGTGTGTCAGAGGATTGATCACCCCCTGATAGTCATGGTGGCAAAACCAATCCCCCACCTGCCACAAATCAGGTGTTTTTTGTGGCACACTATTACACTATCTTTTTAGAACCTCTAAATAGAAAGCTTGATTTAAACAAAGAAGAAGAAAAAGCTTGATGAACAGTCTGATTTGGTGGGACAAACTCCAAATGCACTAGAAGACCACATTTTCATCTGTTTGGGAAGTTGATGGACATCCAATACAAAGTTTGTCATCTATTGACATTTCACCTTTTTTGGAATGAGAAAACCACTCGTACACTGGCACTTTCCCGTAGTGCGGTACTCATAAGATGCGTTCAACATCATTACAGTTTCTGAAGCATTTTTCTGGAGCAAGAAACAAAATTTCACAGACACATGCCGTTCTCTTACATCAGTCATATGTTTGAACAAAACTGCTTTTTCAGAAAAATTCACTGGGACCAGAGAAAACTTCCCAGATGATGCCACTGGGTTCACTAACTCAGAGTGAATTGCTAGCTGCTCCCTAGTGGGAAAAATGCAGACTATGAAAGCTCTGCCCAAGGGAAATTTTTTTCTTTTGGGGGTGCAGTGGGGCTGGGGATGCCCTCGTGTATACGCTCCCTAGCATGAGACAGCGGTTTTACAAATTTCTAATAGGAAAGCTGTAATTTTTCATTCTCTTTGCTCTTACTAAAAGTTTCTGAAACACCCCTGAGTCTTATAAAAATGTCTTGATGAAATCCAATCTGTCAGGAGATCAATTTTTAAAAAAGAGCTGAAAATCAGAGAAGCTATGGTTTAAAAAAGGGAAAAGCTGATAAGGCACTGAATTCATGAAACATAAGCTAGGACTAGAAAAGTGTGAGAACTATGGCTCTACATCTTGATAGAGTAAAAGTAAACAAGCAGGGGGAAATAATAGATTGAAAAAATTAAGAAGGCTAATCCCTTCAACTTCTAGATCTAAACTTTTAGCACTATGTTAAATTCCTATGTTAGGTTAACTATGCTAAGTTATTCAACTTTTGCAACTATGGCTCTATATTTTGATAAAGTAAAAATAAATAGAGAAAATGAGAGAAAAATAAGAAGGCTAATAGACTCAATTTTTAGAAAAATGAATATTTAATGCTTCTTAAAACATAAAATATCTTGACTCTCTAGACTGATCCAGACTCCTAAATATTTATTCACTATCTCCTGTAGTTCTTATATACTAGGTGTAAGAACTAAAGGCTTGCTTCCAAGAAACCAAACCAATTGCTGTCAATGTCAAGGCACAGGGACCCATTAGAGCAGGATGGACCTGCCCCAGTGGGTTTCTGAGACAGTCACTCTCTACAGGCGTAGAACGTCTCCTCTATTTTCCTCGAGCTGCTGGTGGCTTTGCGTTGCCATGAGCTGACCAATGGGTAACCATTCTGCTACCTGGGCTATTTAGATCAAGGTTAAATAATTTTGGCTAGAACATGTCATAGCTAGAAACCCTGGTGACGCTGCTGGTATTTTAAATGGCTTCAGCAGCAGCATCATAATACACAGATAATCACAGTACAATGAACTGACGGACACTGGCGGATAAGTCCCTGGAACAGGACATGCTTGGTAAAATGGAGAGGCGGGGTCGGGGTGGGGGGCGGGGGATGAATTAACACAGTGACTGTTTCAATGGGCCCAGACATACAAGCCTAGGAGCACGTGTGAGGATGCTATGGGATCAGGCAGTGTTTCATTCTGTTATTTTGAGTCGCTATGAGAGGGAACCAACTCACGGGCACCAAACAACAGCAGAAAACCTGGTGGCATAGCAGCTTAAGCATTAGGCTGCTAATCACAAGATTTGGCAATCCTAATGCATCAGCCCCTTCATGGGTCAAAGTTGACATGGTCTGTTTCCATAAACATTTGTAAACTTGGGAGGAGGAGGTCCGCTCTGCCCTCCAGGGTCTGAGGGGTTGGAATGGTCTGGAAGGCAGTGGGATACAGTGCTTCATTTTGCCTCACTCAGAGAGCATGTGCTGGTTGGTTTGTCTCACTATGGGCGAGACTGAAATAGATCAATGGGCTAAGGTGGTGGCAACCTGAGCTTTCTGTCACAAAGCTATCCTCTACCCTTTTGTCAGGAAGTAACTTGCGGGGTGACATTTTAGCCCCAGAGAAAAATGCCTTACAGTTTTAATATCCATCAATCATTCAAGTCTACATCAATTAATTTATCCCTCCCACAGACTCTCTCATTGAGTCAATTCTCATTCATAGTGACTCTTAATAGGGTTTTGATGTTGTAAATCTTTATGGGAGCAGATAGCCTCCATCTTTCTCCTTCGAGCAGCTGGTGGTTTTAAAGCACCAACCTTGCGATTAACAGCCCAAATCTTTGTCCCGTTACATAAGACACGTGTTGTTTATTATCCATCCTTTTGTGGGAGGAGTTCCTAGGAAGACTAACCTGAGGATGTGCTCTTTACGAAACCATCCCACCCACCATCGGGTGTTCTTGAAAGCCCCCTGGCCAGCAGGGCTTTTTGGACTGCATTACCAAGCAGATCACTATATGGGTTCAGAGTTCCAACCTTTTGTTAGCAATGATCACAAGCCATTTTCCCCACCCAGGGACTGAGCTGGCAGGTGCGTTGGCTGTGGAAGGCAGCTCAGGGTTCCCAGCGAGATGAATCTACGGTGCCTGCAGACAAGCAGGTGTGCCCAGCATCGCAGGGCCTGGCAGATGGTGTGCTCTTGGTGGCCTGCTTGTGGAAGGCTTTGTACCATGTGCCTGTCTTACTCTGTCCCCACTACCTGGTCAGTTCCAGGTAGGCAGGCAACAGCCTGCCTGATTCATCTTCATGAGCCTCATACCAATAATTATTTAATGCAAGGACTTTCCCCCCCCAAAAAGGAAGGTGAATCTAGAATTTAAATGAGCCAAGAGGCTGTGGGCGACAAACTGTGTACTGCAGTAGATCCAAGGCTATGTGTGAGCGATTAAGATGGAACAGAAATTAGTTGGACAATGCCTATCAAGGATTCAGAACTGAGCTCGGCATGGAGTGGAAGCTGGGTAAATATTGTTACATTGCCAGTTGTATCATAGGAAATAAGTTTGCCTCCCTGAGACTCCATTTCCTCAGCTGTAAAACGAGGGCCATAAGAGTACCAACCTCACAGATGAGGACTCAGTAAAATAATTCGTGCAAGATGTTTCATGCCGAGCCTAACACCAAGTACACTGTCGCACACGGCTAGTGTTTTCCCAGGCAGCTGGAGCTCCAGTAGCTGATGCCGCAGAGAGCTTCAGGACGTCAGGGTTGGGACCAAGCCTTTGGGACTGGAGGTGGTGTCACGAGTCACCCCGGGGAGGAGCTGTCTGCTACCATGGTGGGGAGCTGGGAGAGGCCTTTGGTCATGATGGTAGAGGAGAAATGGATGCAGGGCAATTATAACACTAATCTGAGCAGTTGAGCTAGAGATACAAAAGAAAGATTTAGGTTGGCAGGTGGAAGGGGCAGCAAGGGTAAGGTGTATTGTGTTGTTTTGAACAGAAAATTAACTTATGCACGTACGCGCTGCTTCCAACCTCCTGTCCCTGGAGGCATGCCTGTTGCTGTGATGCTGAACGGGTTTCAGGGGGAGCTTCTAAGACTAGGAAGAAAGGCCTGGGAATCTACTTTGGAAAACTCTGGGACTCACAATGGTTTGAACCCAGAGGTCTGGGGAGCATTTCATGCCAGTGTGCATGGGGTAGCCTTGAGTAAGAGGCAGACTTCACAGCCACTAATCACTACCCCAGCCCCCCTAACTACCTGCAAATTTGGGGGGTAAAAGAGGAAGAATCTAATAAAAAAGGAAAAATGCTAGACAAGCGGGCAGCAGAGATGGATTCAATGAGTGTGCAGCAGACCCCCATTTCTCCTCTGTTGCACTGGGCTGGAAAGAGGGAACTGACTTCCCTACTCAAACATCCTTGAGGTTCTTCTGCGAGAACCCCATACGGCAATCCATAAACCCTGCAGCCCTGGGTCTTCTCTTAAATTTGCCCCTCAGAAACAGTGGGGATACAGCCACCAACCTTTTAAAGCATTGCTTTAAAATTTGGAGACGATGCATATAAAACTCCCGTGACTTAGAAAGAAATTCATCAGTAGATAACAGCAGCTATGAGGGCGTTAGTACATTAGATGTACACTCCAACCCCCAGTTTTATACGGATAGTTCTTAAAAATAACAAACGGACATCAGGCATGTAGTTGGGAAATCACTAAAGAGACTTGCAGAGAACCAACACCACACTATGTGCCACACCAGGATCTAAAGCCAGTGGAGAGATCAGGCAGGCAGCCTGGCCAAATAACTTTGGCACTTGTCTCTCCAGCCACCAGGAAGATACGTTGAACAAAGGTGGGTCCACAGTAGAAGAAGGGGTGGGCTAGAAGGG
This sequence comes from Nesogale talazaci, assembly GCA_004026705.1. NCBI lineage: Eukaryota > Metazoa > Chordata > Mammalia > Afrosoricida > Tenrecidae > Nesogale > Nesogale talazaci. Next base: position 9,917 of record PVJH01011938.1, on the reverse strand, counting down.
GACAACATTCTTCATCATCATCATCACCATGGAATGTTCTCAGAGCTGGGATTCTACCTCATTAAAAAGACTCATCCATAGCAGGTGTGTCAGTTTACTCTTGTTTCTCCCAACATCTGTCAGACATCATTCTGTCCCATGCAAGCCTGCCCTCCTGTCTAGCACATGTCCCTGGTGGACCATAGCTCGATCTTTCAGGGTGGTCATTACAAACATCCACAAGAAATACAACTTGGTGGGGGAACCTAAGGGGGTTTAAAGCATAAGCTGAATTAGTGTTGACCCCAGGACATAAGCTCTTAATGCGAACTCAGCTTTACATGGTTCTGTCTTCCAAAAGCAGAGGAAGAGAAAAGAAAAATTTAACATGCTGATACAGAACAGAGGAGTTTTAAGTCATCTTTATTTCTCTGAGGCCCAAGATACATCCCCTACAGGCTATTCTGTTTTCTGTCAGGCTTGGGGAGGTCCCTGGGTGACACAAACAGCTGCTCAACTATTAACCTGAAGGTCGGCAAGCCACCTCACCGAGCAGAAAGGCCTGGTGCTCTGTGTCTGTCAAGTGGGGCCAGTTCCGCTCTCTAACACCAGGGATTGCCAGGAAGCAGAATGGATTTCTCAGCAATGAGTTTGCTATATTGTCCTGGGCTTCGGGTAGCCCCACTCGATGCTATGCTACCTTCTTTCTGGACTCACCATCACCACCTTGTCCTCTCAGTCCTGATGCTCCATGTGCATCACTGCCATGAGGTGAAGGTCAAGCTCCAGCGTGGCGTTCCCACAGACCCCATGCCACTATGCAGCAGTGCTCTATTTCCGTGTCGCTGTGTTTTACCAGCCCATGGTGAGGAGAGCTTGTTTGCATTTCAAAATGGGATTTTACTGGGGTGGAACCCACACCATCAAAGGGACAGAATCGAGATTATTCTCTAATCATGACATTCCTGCTATGCCGGCATGTCTCAGTGGGATAAATTGGGTTCTTAGGAACAGCCATAAACCTGAATGCACCTCAATGAAGAAGGTCTCTTCTTCCCAAGAGACATTCATAAACATCCGGGTCTTTAGCAGAATCATCTAAGAAGGAGGCCCTTCAAAGAGTCGGTTTATAAACTGTAAGCATATCATTCTGGCACAATGAAATGAATGTTGGTGTGTTTTAGGCTATTTCCAACAACCCCCACATCTAAGACTCCTAGGCGTTGCTCAGGTCAGAATGGACTGACAACAACTGGCTTAGTTTGGGGTTTGAAGGTGCGTCGCTGGCTTCTCAGCAGACACCACCTCTCGGAAAAAGCCAAAATCCACACTTCAAACAGAAACCCTTCTACCCACAAAATGCAAAAGGATGCCAAGGTTCTGCAGTGGGGATCTTTCTCCTGTTCAAGAATTGAGACACTGAGCCTGTTCTATGCGGAGACCACGCACTGCAGAGGTTTCGTTTTCACCAGGTAAATCACCAGCACGGCAGCCCACCCAGGAGACAGGTTTGCCCCCTTGTTGTTCTGTTGGGTCTGGTATGTACTAAAAATGCATCTGACAAACTTAGTTTCCTAACAACTCTCACTCTGTAAGTCCCCCAAGTTCATTCGTGATCTCACAGGCCTGACCCATGTGCACCATAAACTCCTCAACATGTCCTCAAAGTCTCCAATCATCTGGCAATCTTCAATCATTTCAGTCTGGGAATGAAAGAGCTGTAAGAAGACAGACAATATATCATTTGTGGGGCTGAGCCCCGGTGGCATAGTGGTTGTGTGCGGGACTGCGGCCCACTGGGACGGAGGTTCAATTCCAGCAGTGGGGCTGGGCCTCCTACTCCCATCACTGGAGAGCAGTGATGCCCCGCCCCCCCCCCCCCCCCCCCCCCCAAAAAAAAAAAATCATTTGTGCCTGTAGTTGGGAAAATGCAACTCTTCTTTGGAATGAACACAGAGCATCCTTAATGTCCAGAAGGTGGCAGTATTGTTGCAGGATGTTAATGCAAGCTGGGTTTAAATGTTTTGATGTATTCGTAGGTGTTCTTTTTTCTCTTTTAGTCTAAGTATATCCTTAGTTGGTTTTAGGGCCCTGTGAAGCTTAGGTATTCATGTGTGTGTGTGTGTGTGTGCGTGTGCACACACAATTGCTTCTATATTAGTGGGAGATTAATTTTTAAAAAGGAAAAGGTGGTCATTGGTGTCTTTAGGTCTACCCCCAACCCCCTTCAAACTTTCCAAGGCCTGAGTGTTAACTGAGCATAAGAATCCAAGAGAAAGACAGTTTTTCCACAATCTGATTCTATTCTCTACGACAAGAACACTTGTTTCTCGGGAAGGAAGGCTGATTAAATAAGACAGGTAACCAGGAAAAACAGCAACTCTCCTCCGGTGATAGGGGCTCTAATACATTGGATAAACAGAGGATGGCTACTTCAATTAAGGTCATAGAGCAGACCCTTGGGTCCAGGACTAGAGCTCTAAGAAGACTGCAGGAGGGAAAAAATGAGGAAAATACATTTTAAAAATGGTATTATATAAAATTAGATGAGACATATTTTAAAATAACAGCACACGTTACTGATATAAATTGCAGGCACGTTTTCACAAAGCAAATGAAAAGGAGAGGAGATGCTTCCAGACTTTGACCTACTAACAGTATTTGTGAGAATTATTCAATGGAAGATAAGTCATCTGCAAAAGCATTCTTTGTAGCATTATCCGAAATTCTGAAAAATTAAAAACAATTAAAATGCCATTAGGCTATGGCAGAGATGGACTAGCTGAATGATCAGTAAACATGAGCAAACTCTCCTAATCAATTAGGGGTTCGTCGATGCCAACTCATGTTGACCCTATGGGAGTGGGCAAAACATCCCCAAACAATTTCCCAGCCAGCTCCGGTGGCCGTGTGTGTTAAGAGTGAGCTGCTGTGAGGTCAGCGGTTTAAACCCAGCAGCTGCTTCACAAGAGAAAGATGAGACCCTGAAGATTTACGGTCTTGGAAATCCCAAGTCACCATCAGTCAGGAGACTGAAAGGCAGTGGGTCTCATTTGTTTCGTTGGGGGCTTGGGGGGAATTTGTATAGAAGCCGACTGTGACCTCTTTCTCCTGTGAAGTGGCTGGTGGTTCCGCACGGCCGGCTTCCCACTGCTGACCTCTCGGTTAGCAGCCAAATCCTTCAGCAGTTCATCATCATCATCGGAGCTCCTACGTGAGCAGAACCTTCTTTTTCTTCAAGTGCCCGCTTCTCTGGGAGGCAATCAAGGACATGCCCCTGAATTGTCCGGCGGACTCTCCCAGCTGTCACGATGGAGCTTCTCTCCAGGTCCAGTATTGGCAGGCAGCCGCCAGGAAGTTCAGGAGGTCTGCATCTCGGGAACAGGTCCTCAGAAGTGTTTGCTGCTGCAGAAGTCATCTCGGGGCCAGGCTTTGCAGGGCAATGGTGAGTGGCACCGCTAAGAACTCTCCTGTCCTGCGAAACACAATCTGCAAAAGGGAAACAACGCAATTACCACCGACCCATCCTCCCGCCCTGTGGCACGGATCCGCGTGAGAAGAACGAAGGGTGCTATCGCCAGCGAAGCATGCGTTCTTACTTCAGCAGAGTAGCATCCACTTTCCATCTGGACTCTCTGGGGTGAAAAAGCAATCACCCCATCCCTGACGCCTACCATCTCCCAGACTTCTTTCTTCGCTACCCAGACAGACTGCCAACTCGCTGTCTATTCGTCTAAGTCACACATAATTAGTGAGGTGCGTGTGGTGAAATATAAATCACAGCGCACATCCTGGAGACAAATATGAATGATTTATGAGTTAGACTTAGAGGCTCATTGGGAGTGTTTTTCGTCAGCTCGTCTTAGCAGGGGTCCAAATAATTGATAGTTAATTGTGTATCGATTTTCTGTGTGCAGATACAGTATAAAATAGCTGATAAAGTTCCAGATTGCTAACCACATACTCATCAGAGCCAAAGCTATTGGACAGGGAGCAGTTCCCTGACTCAGCAAACTCCTCCCGAGATGAGTTTTCACCTTGAGACACAAAAAGACTCCTGCAACTTTGCTTACTAAGGGTCCTGCCATTACGGGCTTTTTGCCTCTGGGGCAATAGTAAACAGGATGAAAATGCAAGTCAGTGTTGCTGTCCTTAAAAGTCAGTGATAGACCCTTTAATTATTGGGTGAATTTTTCCTGTGCAAGTTAGAATGCAATATTGTTATCTGGAAAAGATTAATGCTGTCTTTCTAAGCAATTTACACACAAAAAAAGAGTTGCTGGTGAGTTATTAAAATAATATGAAATGCCATCTGGCACTTATACAGAAGTTTTCCCCCCTCCCTTTACACTTTTAACATCAGACCTTTCTTTTTTAATGCTATTATGGTAATGCATATATAACATAGAGTATAACCTTTTAACTGCTGTCCAGTGTTCAGTTCAGGGGCATTACTTACACTCATCCTGCAGTACAACCATCACCATGAGGTTCAAGATGTTTTCGGTCCCCACGCAGAAAGTCGGTGCCCATCAAACAAGTTGGATTTCGAGTTGTCTTTTAGGTGCTGGTCACGCCTGGTTGGTTGTTGGCAAGTTTGAGGTGTGCGTTGTGAGTTAAGTTCTACTTTAAAAAGAGTGGCGTGGCGGCCCCTCACCTGTGCATGGTTTCTCCATGGAGGAGAGAGCCGAAGCCTGCAATGGCGACCTGGGACGGGGACCAGAGAAACTGGGCCAGAGGCGGGTGGAGACTGTGTAAACTCAAGTCTGTCACTTAAAGAAGAACGATGACCAGCAGCCATGGTACTCTGAAGTCCCAGTCCCAAAGAAAAGCCAAGTTCTCAGTGACACAGATAACATCTAGAAGGCAAAGCAGTGAAAAAGAAAAGCACAAAAAGACCAGGCATTACTCTCCGAGATTAACTCCCATTTTTGTCTTTTACAGCAATCTCTTTTCACGTGAATGGTTTACCTTCTGACGTTGCAGCCAAGGGAAATTCCATCTTATGTTGTACCCGGGTGAATGGATCGCAACTTCCTCCTTGCACAGCTTCAGGAGCTGTACAGCTCAGTACGCGAGCCAGGGTGGAGGGCCCGCACCCACACACACCAGCAAATCTGTTTGCTTGTGTGGTCCAAGGCCAAGCAGGCAGCCAATTCTCCTGAAGATTCTACAGGATGGCCCCTCTTATTAGCAAAGTCAAGACATAAAACTTTGTACTTAAGAAAAAAAAGTTAATTCGAGAGAGTCAAAAGCAATCCTGAGCATCACTCTGGAAATGAGCCCAGGATGGGTCTTTCTGTGCTGGCCTCTCTGCCCGCTCTCGCTTTTTGGTAAACAGGTGGCATCAAGTGTGAGCATCTTCTTCAAAGAAGCATACATACATTAGCCTCCAAGCTGCGTTTCCTCCACATTTTCTCTTTTAGAAATAGCATTTGGATTGGAGGAATAGCGGAAGACAGGGCTAGTCTACCTGCAGTTAAATATTTCCACTTTTTAAAGTTTCTATTATTATTGTCTTTCATTATCAACATTTTATTCGATCTTATCCTTATTTGCCTTTGGAGATTAGAAACATTATATATAAATTTACAGATATATTGCAATACAAATACAGATAAACAAGGAACACTTTTCAAAATGATGCCTTAGGCACAGCTTGTCTTTACTCAAATATATGCTGCAGGAACTTAAAGTATTAAATTTGGAAGTTTTCTTTAAATATTAGAGAGTTTGACTAGTGCTAAATGGACACTCCTGCTCATGTCTCCATTTATGAGGCCAGTTAAAGAACTGTGTGGACCAGAACACCAGAACACAGGGGCAGGCTGACTCCGATGCTCAAAAACTGCAGGAAGAAATGCTGTTCAAGGCCCCCAACTGTAAAGATTGTTTGTTCTTTCTTTGCTCTCTCTCAACACATCATGCCAATTTTCACTCACCATTCTCATTTTGCACTGTGAAAGATTCCTGTTTTAATTTAGGATTGTGAATTTTGCCTTTCATCTTTATTTTGTACAATGCTGGTTTTCAATGCAAACATAAGCACTTTGAACTTGTATGCAGAATGCCTGACATGAAACAATTTTCTATTTCACAGCTTCTGTGTACCTAAGTATTTACTTCTTGCCAGAGCAGTGGAAACACTACACACAGAGACAAAAGCTCTCTTGGTTTTAGTTCATGGCTTGGTGCATACACACTCAACCAACGGTCTTTACCTTCAGCTTGCTGATGGGTAAGGAAGGACTGGAAGGGGCAGGGACTGCAGGCTGGTCTATCTTTCTTTTACCTTCTATGCCATCATTTTTCATGGTTGGCTGGGAAATCACATGAGCAAGAAAGGATATGACGGAATTTCTTGGTCTCCCATGTTTCTGAGAACGTCACCAACTTGGGTCTGCATGTGAAGTGAGTTCTGGTTCAGGTGGAAAGTGTGGTCTCATGGGGCTGTAAACCCTGGCTTAGTCAGTGATAGCTGTGGCCCACATAGACATGCTACACATACCTTAGTCTTACTGTGAGTCCTACTCAGCTCCCACATGTTGGGGTGGGGGGTGCACACTGGGATTCTATGCTTGTGGGGCTCAGATGGGGGCTTTCTATACCTGCTTTAAAAAGCACATGATCAATGACAAAATTGTTAGGAATTTCCAGACAAAGCAAGTGCAAGGTCTCTGGAAGTGGAACCCCTGAAACGGTACATGGCCATGAAGCTGGCTCTGCAATCGGACTATCTGCCTGCCAGTGGGATCCCTGAGTCATTACACATCATCAGTATCAACCCAACATCATCCACAGGGGTGCCATGATGGCTGTTCAAATTTACCTCGATACCAGGAATATATGAAAGTTTCCATTGACCAACAGTCTCATGTAAAGACTGGTAAGGTGCATCAAATCAGTCACCACTGAGTTCGCTCTAACTCTTGGCGAGACTGTGTGTGAGTCAGAGGGGAGCCGTGCCACCTAGTTCTTCATTGGCTGCTGTTTGGAAGTAGATCAGTAGCAGAGCTACTGTAGCAGAGCGCAGTGAATTTCATTCATAAGGAAATTCATATGTTGGTGTGTAGGAGGTTTCTGTTTAATATCTTCTCACCACTGTTCTTGACTGTTGGGCATCAGGCCAGTATCTCCTATCTGGCTGATCCTCACTTTTTGACTTTTAAAAATATAGCCTTTTCTTCCAAAGGAAAACGAAATCTGTTAGTCAGGGTTACCAATTACTCTTATTATTATTTGGATTGCTGTGTTTTCCCCACTGGGATATCATGGAGCTATTGTCCTATCATGTTTTCCGAATCATTTTAAAGGCCTTTTAAATCTTTGTTTTGTTTTTAGCTTTAGCTACTTAAGCCACTAGCAGTTTGTTTTTATGCTTGGTGTGAGGTAGGACTCCAACTTTGCATTTATTTTAATTGGAAAGTCTGTTGTCCAAACACCGTGTATTGATAGTCCATCACCTCCTCCGAGAATTTCTGTTTTTCTTTTCAAATTCCTACATTCTTTCACTGATCCACTCATATTTCCTTTTGAATTAGCCACGTTTTTAAAAAGATACATGTCTGGTTTAGTGAGAACCTAATTCTTCTAGAGAAGACACTTTCTATTCATTACAGACCATGGAAACGACACAACACAAGCAACTAAGTTTCCTGACTTTTCAGGTGCTTTGGGAATTGTTCCAACTGACGTAGCATGAAACCACAAGGACTTTGAATGCAGACAGACTGGCATTCTTATCCCTGGCTTGTCATTTTCTGGCTGTTTGAACTTGGGGCACATTTTTTAACCTTTGAGGCTAGACTCTCTAATCTGTAAAATGGGGATAATAAGATCTACAACCTAAAGCTATTGAGAGGATTAAAGAGGGTTAAGTACCTGCACAATCTAAGTACTGGTTTCCTTCTCCTTTCCTGTCCTTGAAAAGCGCCTGGTGTTTTTTGCTTATTTATTCACTTGTTGATGCTACAAAAGATGACTGGAGCCTGCTCAGAGTCAAAACAGAACACCATCCCAGGCTGGCAATCTGATTCAGCCACCTCTCTAAACCCAAATAATTGCCTAGGCTTTGGGAAAAGCAGAAGCTACAAGGCTATCCTTAAGTGGCCCGGCAGCTGACTGCTGCTTTCCTTATTAATTAAATGGCACAAACAGGTCATAATAAACCCAGAGCCAATCAGCCCTCCCCACCAAATTACACAAACTCAACTTTCCTGACAAGTGCTGAAAAGATCAAAAGGCTGGGACAGTCAATAGGATTAAGAGTTTGAAATTCTAACGTCTTACCCACAGTGAGTCCGGCGCATTGCTCAGGCCAATATCATTCCTGCAGATGGAGAGGAATTTTTTCAACTAAGGCACCTGGAACCCAGGGACGGAGGTGAGACCATGCTTGGAATTTCACCATGTCCAGGTAGAAACCGACATTGAAACGGCTATTCTGGAAGATCAAAGAGAAAAGCGGGACGGCAGGAATAAGGACATGATTAATCCTGCTGCAGCAAAAGGAGCGAACTAATGGGCCTAATGAAGCGGGGTCAAGCCCTCTCCTGCAGCTTCCGCTGTGCTGCGCGTGTGAGCTCCGGGGGAGACAAACCGCCCAGAGCCACGGAGGAGGCTGCGGCCAGGTGGGCCGTGCTCTGAGACCCCAGCCAGGGATTGGAGAGGCCCCAGCCAGGGATTGGATTTGAAGGAGGAGGCTGCGGCAGAAGCTGTGAAGGAAGGAGTTGGCTCCTGTCACGGGAAAGGCAGTGTTCCAAAGACAGGGTCACCACTGTGTTCAGTGCCCTTCCGTACTGGGGGCCTCAACTGTGTGAGGCATGACGTCGTGGAAAGAGGCTTTGACAGCAGACCTAGTTCCAACCCTGACTCCAGCACTTGCATGCTGCCGTGTCACCTCCTCCCCACCTCTCCGGAAAACCCGTCTGTTGTGTGGGGGGCTGCGTGGACAGAATGTTTCTGGAAAGTGTGTAAATGGAGTATGTGAGCTGGTCTCTTGGTTGCAATGTTCGAAACCAATGCTTCCCACGGACACTCTGACTGAGACCCAAGGGAGGGCTCCCAAACGAGTCGTTTGGGGCTTATACCGATGGATCCAATATCGTTGGGTCTTCACACTCGGCAGGAGGGCAGGGGACCCACTGTGGGCAGCACAAGACGCACATCATTACAGACCAGCAACACCAAAAAGGAGGTTCTCAGGTTAAGTGGCTAATAAAAAACTTCCAATAAATTTGATTTTCAAATAAGAGACGAAGAAGCATATGGCATGTAAATATGTATAAGTGATATGATTCCCCTCTGTTTTTATATCCTAAATAAACCTTTTCTTCGGGTGATGCTTGAGAAGCAGTCGTCTAAAACAGTAGGTGTCAAACTTTTCACTAGCTTCCATATCACCTGGTGAGTCTATTAAAAGACAGTTGATTGCCCCCTACTCCCAAAGCTTCTGAATCGGTAGGTTTGGGCTGAGGTCTGAGAATTTGTCTTTCTCACAAGTCCCCAGCTGATAGTGAGGCTACTGGTCCAGGGGCCAACTTTGAGAAACAGTGCCCTAGGGTGACTAACTAGATTTCCAATTCAGTGGGCAAATCAACGCACTCCCTCCAGCGAGGGCAAGATGAGGGCTGGGCCCCCTCCAACAGTCTTATGAATGAGTGAAGAAAGAAAAGAAGTCAACGTCCCATAAAATCTGTCCACCATTCACCCCCTTACAGGGGAGTCCTGGGGAGGAGAAGGGACAATCAAGGGGCAGCAAGGTAGCAATAAAGCATAAAACTTTCCTCTATTTCCTGAAGGTTTCCTTCCCCCAAACACCACGGTCCCAACTCTGCCCTGCAGCTCCAGCTGGACTGGAGGAGGTGCACTGGCGGAGATGGGAGCTGGAAGCACAGGGAACTCAGGGTGGATGAACCCCTCGGGGTCCTTGGTGGGAG